>JZLH01S0317731.1:21992-32339 GCA_001188425.1 Eucidaris tribuloides
CATGATTGTGTCACTTGAAACGTTTTCCTTTTTGACCTGACAGCTTCAGATATTACTTTCATTAATTGTGTCCTTTACATTGCCTTTTAAGTTTTCATTCTTTGGAGACACACCAGACAGGCTCACTCTTTCTTTGGTCTTCATTATACCAAAAAAATCATTTTGTATTGAAATCTGGATTTGCTAAGTTCATTCAATGTTTTTATATAAAAAAATATACTCACAAATATGGGAAGGGTCTTTTCTTGTCACTGTGTCTTAATCACATCCCCTACAGAAGAACTGTATTTCACATGGACTAAATCTCCTAAATAGGTCTAAATAGATCATATCTTACTAATGATGTAAGGTATGAAAGATACATAAAAACAAATCTAAGGTATCATGTTTCTGTAACTAACCCACATTTCACAAACACAGATTTGTATCTGTGCAATTTATGTAATTAATAATACGCATACATACTTAGTATAGATGTTTACATCATATGTTACCACTGGTGATAAGTAACCATTGAGGATGGGAAATTTTTGTGTTGACACAACTTATAATTACTGATAAGACTTTAGATTCTAGATGTTCACACTGGACTTAAATGCAAGTTGAACACCCTTGTGGCCCAATTATCCTTGAAATTAGCAATAACTAACTTTACAAATTAACTTTAAAGTGGTATGCTCAGTGTGAATCTAATTAATATCATCAATAAACATAAAGAGCTTACAGGAAACTACTTGTCTTCATGGCCTCACTCCTTATTACACTGCACTCAGAATGACACACCCCAGACATGACAAGTACCGGTTCACTTACTCAACAGCTTGTAGTTTGTCTTGGTATGTCTTAGTAATATGTTAGAATACATAAAACTGATTATAATTGGTCGTGAAGTTATCATGTAACAGAGTTCCTGCCAGTTAAAATGATTTATCACAATAATTCCATTTATCGATATGGTATGAATTCCCTTTTTTGGTGACATTTACTGATTTTGTGTAATATGTTACTGAGGTACAAACATATCTGTAAGGTTTAGCCAACCATAAATGTGTATTTGTGATTAAAAGAATGACATATCTCACTGTTTGGTGAAGAATCGTGAGTATAAAACTGATACAATTTGAGAAAAAAATCTTCAGTACAGGTCCCATATTTTTGCAGTTTGAGCTACCATAAGTGACCTGACGTGGACAGTTTTAGAGATACATGTAGTTGTGACAAGATTCATCATAATTTCAATGTAAAAGAAGCTAAAGAAATGCAGATAAATGAGATAGTTACATCTCAAAATTCCAGCATCCAACACTTAACCTTTCCCAAGAAAGTAACGGAAGTGATTTTAAAAATATGTTCACTGGATAATACATGTATTGTGAATCAAACAGCTAATCCATTTGAATGACTTCATTACAATATATACAAACTATTTCCATTGTCCAATTTGTATCTTGATTTGCTCGGATTCAGAGATTCCACAATCACAAAATAGTACTAAGTCCTTCCACTGAGGTACATGTACCGTACTGTATCCTACCGTTCTTGAATAAAATGTGTAATTGTTAATCAAAAAGGTAATAGAATGCTTGCTTCTTTCTTTCTTTCTGGCTGTTTTTGGTGCATTTATTCAGAGTCTAGTTTAGATTGACTGGAATTTCTTCAAACTGCATAAATGAGTGGATTTGTCTGTAAGAAGTACTGCACCCTCCATGTGTGGATGTGTTTGTTTGACAAGTAAATGTGTAAAACTCTATATTCATATTTGAGCAAGGACCAGTATTTGTTTTAGATCTTGTTAAAATTGCTGTTTGACAAACTATATGGTTTGGTCCACATGTATAAGGGAACAGTGTATGTGTTGAATTCACTCTGTGTCAAGTGTCCGCTTTTAGAGAGGAACCCTTGTTCCTAAAACGTAGATATAAGGACTCCCAACAACAGAAAGAGACTGGGATAAAAGGACAATTTCCAATCCACACTGAAAGTTTGATATTTGCTTAAAGGCACTGTATAACAGTGTTTCCAGTTTAAAAAATCTGAGCTGCATGATTCCCCATGCTACCAGTGTCTCTGACATGGTCTAAAAATGAAGCCCTGAAAAAATTGCAGTTTAAAACGATCAGTAAGTGCTTTAAAAAAGTAAAAATCATTGAGAGACCATTCCAGCTTTTCCCCATAGACTGCTGTGTTGCAGAATTTCCTATCGCCCGATAGGAAATTAATGTGCCAATTTGTATCTGCCCATATTGTACTAGTGACAGCATTACTGTCCAAACTTTTGTGTTCTAAGGTGTTTATTTGTCCATTCAAACACTGTCAGATATGTCAGATAGCAAAGTTCGATAATTTTTTAAACGTGTCTTCCACAGTGTTACATAGCGTCTTTAAAGTTGGACAATCATTTGATCAGGAACTGTTTAATTCAACAAAAGGAACATGAGAAATAAACTTTCAGTTAGAAAAGGATATGTAGGGGGAAAGTGCATTGTGAAATTACGTTAAGAAAGTGTGTTTTTATCACACTTGATTTTCATTCACTTTCATTTGATGGCAATGATATGGTGTTGATAGAAGTGAGGATGAGGATGGTGATGAATATGCTGGTGTTGATGGTGATAATGCTAATGATGTTGATAAGGATGGTAAGGTGATGGTGATGATGGTGATGATGGTGGTGATGATGGTGAAGATGGTGGTGATGATGGTGATGATGGTGGTGGTGATGGTAATGATGGTGATAGTGATGGTAATAATGATAATGGTGATTGTGATGATAATGATGGTGATGATAATTAATATCACTTGTACATGTTATAACTCCATATATCTGTTGACCCATCCAAAGGAGCTGGTCCCTCCGTTGTGTGTCTTTAAAGTGGGGACAGAATATTTTGGTTACATTTTAACACAAAGACTACCAACACAAACCCTAACATTTTCAGTACCCCCTACCGTACCCTTTGCGTATCCGGCGCTTAAAATCTCCCACCTGAAAATGCAATTTTTGGGGAGCGACTGGGTGCCCCGTCAATGAGTTGACCCACGGTAGGTACGCCACTGGAGTACCCCATAGCTCCCACCCCGTCCCAGTTCTGATTTGTTTTTCATTATCATGTTCCTTGGAAAACTTCAGCCTTTAAAAACTGACTGATCAGTGTTTCAAAATTCTGCAAAGCTAATTAGTCCAAATGCTTCCACGCCCATATAGACCACAGAACTTCAGACTTTATACGGACCAGTGGTGTGACCTTCGGACGTAGTAAGTTGACACCCATGCACGTGATTTCAGGCTGTTCGTGCGGTTACAATTCAGACTTTCGATGCTGCAATTAAAACCTACTTATTTCAGTATTAAAGTTGATATTTGTTCGTCTTATCATGCATTTTCCGTTTACTTTGTGTAACCATTAGAGCAAATGAAAAAATAGTATAATGTACACTGATGTTGTAACTTTCCTGTTTCATTTTCTAATAAAGTCAAAGACAGAGAAACTTCTGTGGTCGGCGCAAAACGATATTAATTAGAATCATATAGCAGTAGTGATACCACATAAAAAGCGTGCCTTGTCCTTAGACAACGGTGGATCCAGTAATTTTCCAAAGGGGTACCAAAAAGATCGATTCCAAACGACTGAACAGATGATCAATATATCTAAAGTACGGTGCGGCATGTACAATGGTCCCAAAATTTCGGAGAATAAAAGAAAATTGAAACCCACTTCATTGAGGAGAGAGGAGTGTGTCACCTATTTTTTTTTCCGATTTCTACCGCAAAGGAGTGATCCATTTACTCCCGGCCCGATCCCAACCCCTCACCCTCTCCCCTCCAATCACTCACTGCAGCCTCGAGGAGTTGACCTAAAAACAAAACTCAAAATAATATCGGGGCCAATGTCTTGCCATTCGATCGCGAACAATGTTAACATGTCGAGCGGAAATGTTTGTCAGGATGTAGGAAGTAACCTTCTTCTTTGTAAAAGTTGTCACTTCTTGTAATCTGACCAAAAGGGGAAAACATAGCACATGAAGTAAAACCGAAAATAACATATTTATCCCGAGGACGTTTCCTGTATTGGTCATTGTCACATTGTCGTTTGATGCGATTCATTGTACTAAACCGTGACTACTTCCCCTTAGACACCACAGACGTCAATTGTCATTTACTGTGTGCCTGTACGCAGTCATGTCTGTATAAACCTATCACTGAATCTAGGCTCCAAGTCACGAGGATTTCAAAACTTAATATGGATCTGGGCTACAAGTTTCTTACGATTTTGTCGCTGATTTCAACAGCAAGTTTAAGTTTCGAAAACGAGTACAAATGGCCACTCAATCCAGACACTGTCGGCCAGAAATCCGAGATTGCCAGCGATGTATCTACTAAGACCACACCCATGACCTCACACTCATCACAATTGTGTGATATTTCCATGACGGAGAACCTTGTCAACTGCACAGGGCGCAATCTCACCTCGGTACCACGTGACTTCCCGCCAAATACTGAAATTCTCGACCTAAGTGAAAACTTACTGGTGTTTCTGAACAACGATTCGTTTCTTAATTTGCCTGTATTGAGAGAGTTGTACATCGATCAGAACAAGTTGAGAGACATCCAAGAAGGAACCTTTCATGGTCTACAATATCTGCAGATTCTTGATTTGACCGGTAATTCGCTGTACGGGCTCGCCGATAATACGTTTTTCCATAACCCGATGCTCAGGAAACTTTATCTTGGAGTAAATCAATTTTACTCAATTCCTTGCACTTCACTTCTACCGTTGTCCAGCCTTGAACGTCTAGTGCTACTGTTTAATAACATAGAATATCCATATTGTGACCGCTTTCCCACCTTATCCAATGAAACAACGATCAGCTTCAGTAGAAACAGAATCCATTTTATCTTGAGTGGTACGTTTGGCTTTCTAGAAAACAGCACGATTTCAGCTCTTGATCTAACAGCGAATGCTATAACTTACATCAGTGTCGCGGAAATTGCATCGCTCAAAGCAATAACACTCGTATTGAATTTTAACTCATTGACAAGGTCTTCAATACGGAACTTGCTTTACGGTGTGAATTTCAATAATGTGCTTCAAGATCTCCACTTGAGATCGATTGGTTTGAATGTCATCGATCCCAATATCTTCATACCGTTAGAGAGTAAGAGGCTGGCCTTCCTCGATTTATCTAAGAATGAAATTGAAACCCTTGTACCAGGAGTATTTCGGTATCTTCCCCTGCTACGGAATCTTTCTTTGGGTGAAAATCGGCTGCAACAGTTAGATCCTGGAAGTTTTGATAACATGATGCAGCTAGAACATCTCAATCTGGAATATAATCTTCTCAACACCTTAATGTCTCTCAATGATACCTCATCGTGGAACACCACTCGTCTTCGCATCCTTGATTTGACAGGAAATCGTTTATTTCGCCTTCCGGCAAACGCATTTCTTGGTCTTCACAATTTATCCACCTTAGATTTACATTCAAATCCCATCGGGTATATCGAAATAGAGGCCTTTACAGACTTATCCCGTTTGAACATTCTCGATCTATCATACACGAGGATATCGAACCTGCCGTATTTGGGAAACCCCCTGACCGCACTGCCTAATTTGAAAACTCTAAACTTCCACAAAGCTGGCTTGATCAGTATCGACCCGCTGGGGTTCCTGGATGGAGTTGATAACCTCCAGACAGTAGACCTATCCGAAAATAATCTGGACGCCCTTGATGTTTGGAATGAATACTTTGAAATATCTCTGTTCAGTGGAAAATATAACTTGCAAGAAATTAGACTGAACGATAACAAGGAATTGCGCCACATTCCCGTTGGCACCTTCTCCAACTTATCATCACTGGTGACCTTGTCCTTGGACAACTGCGGCTTGACGTCATTAGATTCTGGTCTCTTTTCAGATCTAACAAGTCTGTCGACACTCTCGCTGAACGGGAATGAGTTACCTGTTTTGCCCGCTAAGATATTCGACAATTTGATAAACTTAAAATTTCTATCAGTCGTTGACAATACGCTAACTGCTTTGGAAGATACAATTTTCAAGAATACAAAATCCCTTGAAAATATTTATCTTACTAATAATGCCATCACGATCATAAGTGGGAAGAGTTTCGCACCCCTAATCTATCTAAAAACTCTCAGCTTGCAAGGAAATCCCTTGGCATGTACATGCGAATTACAGTCCTTTTTAGAATGGCTTCAAATGAGCAACGTATCACTCATAAGCAAGGAGAAGACTCTTTGTTCGTCGGCATCGTTTTCAGAGTTTGTAAACAAGCCTGTCACAGACATCAACCTGTCTGCAAGATGTGGACCTAATGTTGTCCTGTACACGATCATTGCGATTGTTTCCATAGCAACAGTCATCATGGTTGGACTTGCATGTCATCATCGATGGTGGATAAGGTATCAATGGTTTCTGATCAAACTTTGTGTCTTTGGTTATGAGGTGATCGAGGAAGACAGGGAATCTGTGAACTACGAGTTCGATCTCAACGTCATGTTCGTCGACGATGATGAAGCCTGGGTCAACGACCATCTCAAACCCACGTTGGAGGACACGATGCCAGAGTTCGAAAGAATCGTTTATGGCGATGATGATCTCATTGCCGGAATGTATTACATCGACGCGGTAGATTACGTCATCGTCAATAGCTATAAGACGATATTGTTGCTTAGCAACGCAGCCATTCAGGAACAGTGGTTCACCACCAAGTTTCGTCTGGCCATGGAGCACGTGAACGAGATGCAAGTCGAGAAAGTCCTGATTGTCTTTCTGGAGGACATTCAAGACGACAAACTTCCGTTTTTGATTCGAGCGTTTTCTGTAGCTAAGAACAAGCCATATCTACAATGGTCGGAAAGCGAGAGAAGTCAACAGTACTTCTGGTGTAGGCTTTTTAAGGAATTGCGGGCTAATGTACGATGTAACAACGTCATACCCGTGTAAACGATATCATGATCTTCAATCTCATTGCACCCTGGACATTGGGCAGGATTTGCATTTCTGAGAGAAAACGTTTGTATAAACAGGGAAACTGTGTTCTTCGATGGGATAAACTAAATTCAGTTGAAATGCCAAGATCTGCGCAATTGTGCATTTCCAATGAGTACAAGAGTAGAAAAGGTTGATACTGGGGGGGGGGGGGTCAGGAGGCGAAGCACACGGGGCAGAGCAAGGAACCCTTCACTGTAAAGACTAGTGTGCTTACTTGAAAACCAGGGGCTCATTGCGTACAACTTAAATCGGAGAAATATCTCTGTTTAAATAAGAAAACTCCGGTTATCATGATTTTATATTTTTATATAGGAAAAAAAACCTCCAGTGAACATAACCGGAGTTTTTTTCTCTGATTAAAGTTTTAGGCAATGAGTTCCAGGAGTAACGGTTTGAAGTACTTGACACCGCTTTTGTGAACATAATATATTGTCAAAAGTAACTCCTGGTGTGACGTTAACACCTATGGTGTTGAAATTTAAATCTGTTTGGTATCTACAACACTACTGGTGATTTTCTGGGCAGTTTCCCTTAAATGTGGTGATCGGAGGACGGGGTCTGATCAATCTACAATTCAATTTGGTTTTATTAATATGAATGTATATAATTCATTGTTAACATCATTGACGTCGGGAGATGGACACTACGCGGACGGGGGAATTTAGTGACATTTTTTTTTTTTTTTTTGATAGCCAGTAAATTTACTGAAATCCTTAATGGAGAGGTGGAGTTTACAAGATTTTCCAATGGCTATAAAGTATTCATGTGTGAGGAACTATGAGTTAAGATCCCTAAACTCTTTTGTTAGGGATATTGCAAGCATTTTAGTGCCCAGTGGCTCAAACCTCAATGTAGGGAAAGGGTCGCGTATTCATCCAGTTGCTTAAAATTAAAGGCAAATTAAGTTCACCTTGGCGTCAAGTTGGTTTTATGATAAACGCAGAAAAATGAGAGAAACATTAATGAAAGTATGGCGAAAATCCACCAAAGAATAACAGAGTTATGAAGTTTTAATGTTGTGACGTCATATGCGAGCAATATTGACTGCTTTGAAATGCTGTGTATGTAGTTCGTTTACAATAACTTCTGTTAAGATATTAAAGCACAAATTTAGTTTTGGCGATTTTTTTTATTTGAAAGCTTTATGCCCAAATGTCATATCACACCAATAACAGATTCTGAATGTCCTTAGATTCTTTTTATTAATTAATGGACAATCTCGGGGTGGGACCCCGAGATTTTTCATGAATTTATTTTTAAAAAATCGCCAAAACTAAACTTGCACTTTAGGGAGTAAGGTTCAAGGTTTTGGTTATGATAAATAAAATCAATTACCTTTCTATGTATAAAGACAATGCACACCATCCAACCAAAACTTGGCTACAACGCTTTATAGGATAATAGAGACAATAAACAGGTTGTAAATGTATAGCATTATGTGTATCCATTACAATTTTTAGTTTCAGTCAATCTATAAAAAAAAGTACACTTTACTTGTAAATAATTATCAATGTCATGTTTCACATTTAGTAGTCACAAATCTCAACTTACAGTAAAAATGACAAATCGTTCAGACCCGAAGTTATTTTCATAATAAATTCTGCTGTTTCATTGTCTCAATGCATATTTTTTCTGGGGGGGGGGGGTGTTGTACCTAAAAATAATGTAAATTAAACTACAGAAAAATCATAACATATTTCTGTCTTTTTAGCATGGATTTCAGCAGTTTATGTATACTTTAACGTTTATAACCAAAAGAAGGACATTTGTAAAGAATGTAGACTGTTCATATACTGCTCCCCACACAATTATCTAAAAATTTGAAGATTATTCTTGTTGAGGTGTTTAGCTGTCTTTCAATAAATTGCGTTGGCAGTACTCTCCATTTTGGGTGGACAACCGTAAGCAGCTAGGGATGTCGACCCATTTTTTTGGAGAGGGGCAAAAGTTAAAAGAAAATCTAACTTTTCGGCGGGTTTTGCGCGCAAAATTGTAAGTTTTGTTGGCCTAGGCCTATGTTTAGTAGTAATACATGTATTTTCATATTTTCCTGTTAAGTTTAATACACTCAGCAAAAAAAAAGAAAGTAAACACTTTTTGAAGTTCACATTTGTAATATACAACTTTAATAAAAATCAATGAATTATATATCATATTAAAGGCAATTTCAATTCTCTTTCAGTCTGTGAGGGTAATTTGAAGATAGATTTTATGCATGAGTGATCACATGTGTTTTCATCACCCAAGGTACAAAAGTAAATATTGCAAAAATGGACCATAATCCACTGATATTCAAATGGCACAACACAGTGAATGGAAACAAAAAATCAGACTTAGATATTGGCTTTATCTTTGAACAAAGACATAATTTGTTAAAAACTGCAAGACTGAGTCTTTTTGTCTTTTTACCAACAAAGAGAGAGAAAGAGAGAAAGAAGCTTCTCCTAAGTCTAAGAAGTTTCAATTGGATTTAGAGTATTACACAAGGGTGGTTACATGTCAGACTTTCAAACATTTTCTAAAGTTGAAGACTGTAGAGAAGCTTCTTTCTCGCTCTCTCTTTCTCTCTTTTTGTTGGTAAAAAGACAAAATGACTCAGTCTTGCAGTTTTAACAAATTCTGTCTTTGTTCAAAGATAAAGCCAATGTCTAAGTCTGATTTTTTGTTTCCATTGACTGTGTTGTGCCATTTGAATATCAGTGGATTATGGTCCATTTTTGCAAGTTTTACTTTTGCACCTTGGGGGATAAAAACACATGTGATCACTCATGATTAAAATTACTCTCACAAGTTGAAAGAAAATTAAATTGCCTTTAATTTGATGTATAATTCATTGATTTTTATTAAAGAGATATATTACAAATGTGAACTTGAAAAAGTGTTTACTTTCTTTTTTGCCGATTGTAGTTTGTATTAGCTTGCATTACTTTTTAAACATATTCTTGCATTTCGTGTAAGGATTTTAATAAGTTGTCAAAATGATGGAATGGAACAATATTGTATGCCCCGCCCCCTCCATATGAACCCCTCCCCCCCCCCCGGCCTGGATACGCGTACACACACACACAACACAGGAAGCTCCACTCACGTGTTTATAGGCCACGCCTTTTTTTTCGTGCGGTTACAGACCTTACAGTATACTTCAGACTTTCGGGTCCCCGGACTGTAATCGAAACCTACGTGTTACGGCTTATCACGCAGTTTCACTTTCTTAGTGTTACCACTACATTGACCGAATGTAAAAATAAATAAATAAATAAATAAATAAATAAATGAATGAATAAATAAATAAATGCCATTTCAGAACAGTTCTGAAAAAGTACACATTCATTCG
>JZLH01S0317810.1:3542-16471 GCA_001188425.1 Eucidaris tribuloides
GCTAAAACATCGGTAATCTTTCATTGCATTATTCAAATTCTGATGTGCAATGAAAAAGTAGCCCCAGTGGTAGAAAACATACTTACTATCAATTGTAAGAGCGATGTAATCACCATCTCGCGATAGATGCATGGCCACAACTTCTGAACCAGATGGAATATCACTGTCAAAGGTCTTTAGGAGGAGCAATGATTGACTGGCAAAACAAAATAACCTACATACACCTGCAAAGAAAGAATCAAATCATCACACCTAATGTAACTGAACGAGAAAATGCAACAATCATACATGTATACACAATACATGCATGCTGTAGGCATGTCATCATTTCATTCTGTTCTTTGCAGTAATTTCCCAAATCTTCACACTTTGAAATTCTAGTTGCAAAACTCTTTTTCTTTTATAGGTTTTATTTAAGAACACTTTATTTAATGTTTGCATTTGTTCTTTGGCCGTACTTGGATTGTGCATAAAATGCAAATTTCTCCAAAAACAGATCCCTTTAAGTGACATGACTTGCATTATGGAGTATTGTTGGGGCTATGTAACAAAGTTATGTCAATAATTGTGATAAACTACTTTTCATGGTTTCTTCAGAAAGGTGACATTTCGGGGTTTGCCTCACTTTTTTTTCTTGTGGGAGAAAGTCTCAGCAAATCGTAATGTGTCATCTCAACTGGTAAAGACCTACTTGTGGCATATAAACTTCTAACAAAATCTAAACAAAAAGAAACACACATTAGTCTCACCACTGGTATCTAATGAAGCAATTAAACACATCTGTACACCAATTTGAGTACTGTCCAATGATGTCACAGATGCCCCTTCTTGTTCCCATGATGCAACTGGGTTATGTATCGTGGCATGTAACACTGCTAGACCACTGCTGAGACCCAGAAAGACAGAACTTCCATCAGGACTGCCACACATGCATAGCACTTCATCACGTTCCTGGGAAATGAGAAAACACAAGACAAGTAGTTTACTTGTTTATCACAATTTTAATACTCAACTAGTATTAATCATCAAATGCATTCCCTGTAGTACCACACAGATGCATGCGTTTAAATTACAGCAATACAATACTGAGTAGATATTAATGCTATAAAACCATCTTGTACTGGAAAAAGTTGAAATCAAATACCAGTGTTGGAGGACTTGAGGCCGACCTTGGCCTCGAGGCCGACATTGCCAGTCCTCGGCCTCGGAACATGCGGCCTCGGTGTCTCAGGTCGAGGCCGGGTTGAGGCCGCAAGATTTTATAGAATCTGGTGAATCCAAGAATAAACCCCGTTTGATTTGTCTGGACATTGATTTGAAGTATTGTCAACTAATATTCTAAAAAGAATTATGGAAAAATAAATATAACTTGAAGCTAAATTCACTTCTTATCACTTCAGTCTACAGTACCCAGCCTGTAAGTTTCACAGTTATTCACGTGGCTCGATGTTTCTCTATGATGTCACTGCTCTATGTACTGCAACAAGACAGGCACTGTGAAAGTCAATGCCTATATATTAGCTGAATGTTCTGATGACATTTAGTCATTTACATCAAATATTGTTTACTTGACAGTCAGCAGCTTTTGCTTTACTTTGTTTGAATTTTTCCAAAATTAATAAATTTCAGCAATTGGTTGATTTGAATGAATGGTTCATTGGTTGAATGACTGTATTTAAATGACTGTAGGTTTCAAAGTATGGTAATTGTAAAGGGTAAAACTGTGCCCTTAAATATTACATTACATGTATTTCGTAATTTCGATTGGAGGTGGAGTCGCCCCTGGCACGTTGACATCGTTACGTATTGTTCCGTTGCATGTGTGCTATTTAAAACATGCATGTCCTAATTATATTATGCAGCCACATGAATTGGGAAAGATGGCCCTCGGTCAGAGTTATTTAGTTAATCTTTGTTTTTCCCCGGCATTCATGTGGATGTTTTCAATAATTTCAATATTGTCCATTATAATTTGATGCTGCTTATATTGTTATATATTCTTTATGTATTTTTAATTCGTCGAATAAATACTACTACTACTACTACTAATAACAATAAAGTTGGTGACTTGGACTCAGTCTCGGCCTTGGACAATGGTGACTCGGACTTGGCCTTGGCCTCGAAAGGAAGTGACTCGGACTCGGCCTTGGCCTCGGAAGGTGGTGACTCGACGACAACACTGTTAAATACACATTTGTATATTTCATAATTTATATCTCTAAGTAAAAAAGATGGCAGAATTTACTCTTCAGCTCAGAAATGGGTGATGAATAAAAACTTCCAGAAAATGATTATGTTACTTGTAACAAAATATAAAAACTCTACAACCAAGTCCACTGATGTAGATTACAATAAATTGCAGCAAATTGTGACAGCACCATCTATTTCTCAAATTGTACAAAGCCAACATAAATTTTAAAATTAAAGTTTTTTAGCAGTTAAATGCAATTGCCAAATTATGTTTTATTCTGATTTTACAATAACTATAACATTAATTTAAATTATGACAAAAAAGTGAAATGCAACGGCCACACAATTTGAAGTAAATTTAGAATGAGTGGATCTACGTACAAGTTAATTTAAGATAGATTTATGTTCTTGTCTTGATTTACACAAAATTACTCACATCTTGTCCAGCTAAAACTTGATTTAATCGTGTTAAGGAGCATGGAATCAAGCATCTGTGACACAAGCTTTTCAGGCAGAATGTGTTGTTACAAGAAAAGTGATTTTCAAATGTCAACATTTGAATTGAGGGAATTCACAATAAAATAATCAGTCGATTTAAAGTTATTGGACTAGTTAACCTAGTAAAATTCTTGTCTGTATACCTAACCCTTCACACGTATTTCGTGTGTAGTTTTAAAAATGTTAAACAATTAAATTTGCCAAATGCCAGGACCGCTAGTCCTGGCTCCACGACGTCGCGACCGGTACGTCCCCGCGCCCGGCCCGGAGCCTGCCCGACACTTTCCGGCTGTACGCCGGTGTCACGTCGGTGAGGATCGTCGTGGAGCCAGGACTATGAGACCACTAGAAATGCATAATTTCTTACTCGCACGACTGCACCACAGTCATACTCGGGTACAGGTTCCCTAGAGCGTAATTCTTCAGCAGCAGCTTCCCTCGCACTTATCAAGTCCCATGCCACATCAAAGATTCTGTTGACGATTTTGTCCACCAGCCGAAAAGGCTGCGGGAGCCGATCGTACATCTGATCGGGGTCCGTAACGTAATCTTCATCATCGCTGGACAGATTGCTCAGCGTGTCCGGAGTGATGGACATCAAATTTTTGCGAACGTATACTGGCATTTTGACGGTCCCAAACAAGTGAACCAGCTGACAGATAAAGTGTTATCTTAAACGTTTAAAAGACTGTATACCCGAAATAAATCCTACAAGATCAAATCAGCTACATTTTGGCTAAAAATGGTACCGAATTTTTCTCGCCGACTGTTTGGGATCTCCAAGGCAGCGCAGAACACGGACTTTCATTTATCCGACTATTGAGGGCGGTACGAAACTCGCTCATTACTCGCTCTCGAATACAAGGCGAACTGAATATCGCTCTAAATATTTTCCACAATCCACGCCCACCCCGAAAACAAAATGATAATAATAATCAACTTTGATTTAAAGTAGTATCTAATTCAATTTATCAACAATTGATTTCATTAAAGATTTCAATAAAATAAGTAATTTATCTGGTGTAGAGGAAGCTAACCTGGTTAAAATTCATTTTAACTGATTTCACTCTTTTTCAGTCTTATTGAAGGAAAAAAACAAACAAACTAGCAAACAAACGACTAAAAACTAGAAATATACATATCTCGTACACTGATTCTTACGTAATGTCAATCGACAGATATCATTTTTTTAAATTCTGTTTTATTGTTATTTCTATTCTAAAACAAATAACATCTGCAATAAAGATTTACTTTTGTGATTACTTTGTAAACAGCACTATAATTATTGCTGCTGTTGTTGTCATTCTTATTTTCTGTATTGTATTATTCTTCAATAGTTGCTTTATTTTTGTGCACAGACATACTGAAGAATGTCGAGCTATAAGCATGTCCTGTGTTCAAGGAATAAATTAAATAAAATGAATACAAAAAAAACTAATTACTACTATTTCAAAAATGAACTATAGTTATTACTATTTCTTACTACTCCTACTACTACTACTACTACTACTACTACTACTACTACTACTACTACTACTACTACTACTACTACTACTACCACTACTACCACTACTACTACTACTACCACTCTACCACTACTACTACTACTACTACTACTACTACTATACTACTACTACTACTACTACTACTACTACTATACTACTACACCACTACTACTACTACTTCTACTACTACTACTACTACTGCCTACTACTACTACTACCACTACTACTACTACTACTACTACTACTACTACTACTACTACTACTACTACTGTACTACTACTACTACTACTACTACTACTACTACTACTACTACTACTTACTACTACTATCTAATCTTTTACTTTTACTTTTACCCCTAGTATACTTGGTTGGAAAGGTTTCTATCAGGTTTTTTTCACAGACACAGGATGGCACGTTGTGAAACTGTGATCAAATTTTAACCCCACAACTTACTTGGTCGACTAAAAATGTGTAAATTCAAAAAAGATGTCATGGAAAGTAGCTTTATACAATTTAACCTTAATACTCCTCTAAGAGTGTCCAGTCCTACTTTTTAATTTTCAAAATTCAATAAAAAGCGAATAAGGAATGAATGCTTACAATAATAATAATAATAATAGGAGTAGTAGTAGTAGTAGTTAGTAGTAATAATAATAATAATAATAATAATAAAAATAATAAATAAAAATAATAATAAAAATAATAATAAAATAATAAAAATAACACACACACACACACACACACACACACACACACACACACACACACACACACACCACACACACACACACACACACACACACACACACATTCACACACACCACACACACACACACACACACACACACACACACACACACACATTCACACACACACACACACACACACACACACACACACACACACACACACCACACACACAACACACACACACACACACACACCACACACACACAACACAAACATACACAACTCTACAAAAACATACACACACGTGTTATCACCTTCGACCGAGGACGTACAATTTTTAATGTGAGTGTGTCTGTGTGAGTGTGTCTGTGTCTGTGAGTGTGTGTTTGTAACGGTAATACCGATGACACACACGGCAATTTTTACCTATCAAATGAGGACGAAACTTCTGACAACGGTGGACGTATACATTACAGTACATAACCTTCAAATGCGGACGTTCTCTATATACCCCACGACCTTGCTTACTGGTTGTAATGCCCCATAAGCACCTCAGTTACAACAAGATCTAAAAACCTGGACCGTCCCCCCTGGAAGGTACTAAGCGGTTGTACAGTAAAATTAATCCAAAACGTCCACGGTTGGAGGCAATTACAAACTCACTTCACACACACACACACACACACACACACACACACACACACACACAATACACTACACACACACACACACACATATTATACACACATACTCTTCACACTACCCACACACACAAACATTAACACACACACAATATACAAACATACAAATAAATCATTAACAATTATATCTCCATTGTGTACATGACAGGAAAACCATACCTTTCTTGTAAATACTTTCATTATGAGAAAAGGGATACTACAACAGTCACACGGGCTGTGTGTAGATCAAATTATGCTAAGACTACCAGAATTTGGCAATTTATCTGTCACAAAAAAACACAGGACAAAACATTCCAGGTTCATACTAACTTTTTATTTAATTTCAACATCTGAATACTTATGTTGATTTTTAACAATGAATATCATGTTATTTGCGAAACAAGAAGTAAATGTTTGTCAATCCAGTACTACAAACTGTCTGCATGTACCTAGATTTCATTTCAGTCAAAGTTAACTGACTGTACAACAAATGCTTATACTGTACACAGGCATAATAAAAATAAAGTGATTGGCAAAATTCCTATAAATGTTGCTTCTGAACTTTTAAAATTGCAAGCCATTTATTTCTGTCAGGTGACCACTTAAAACTGCGCAGAAAGGAGAACATGAAAACAACCCTATCGGCCTCATTGGGTATGAATAAACTGATTCAACATTTGCTGCGGCGACAATTATTACGACAATAATTAAATGTACTAACCCTGACCTCAACCTTAACCCTAACCCTAACAGTATTCTGAGCTAGGAACCCAATGGCAACCCTAACTCTTTTGTCTTCCGAGACATTTTCACCAGAGCAATTGTCGGCTTACCAGATAAACTTCGACTTTCCTCCTGGTTATGATGGTTTAACAGGATCAAAAATGAGGTCACTTGGTTTGGGATTAACAAGTCAGTGAGTTATCCAATGCAGGTATTTATTATGTAACTAAATACTTTCTAAACAGTGATTTATAATGAGGCTACTGTACAGCCTGGATATGGAAGACCACATTTCATTTCACCTATATCACTCCAAGTCGATTTCTTGGAACAAATGATGTGTGCACATACATAATAAATCTTAATACTCAGAAAAGAGAGAAATGAAATTGAAATGCAAAGTGTTGTTTGCTGAAAATAGAATAGTTTTAAGTTTTGAGTCTGTGAAAATCATAACAGATCTTTTGGATGGTGGCGGTATCTTATTTTCACTGGATGAATGTCCTAGCTCTCTATCCAAAATGTTTTATTCTGCAAAGTTAACAGATTGGTGACAATTTTCATCAATGCAGGGTTGACTGCGAAAATTACTGGACTTAGGATTTGGATTTAAATATTTTAACCCCCTCCCCCTACGAGATTTCAGCTGCAGGGCTGACCGTGGAAATTTTTGGAGTTACTTTACGCACCTGTATTTCATTCTTGGTCCCCAAAGGGCTAATGCCTCATTTAGCAGCATATTGAAAGTAACACCAAGTTGTATTTGGAAAACACATTTCAACTCATCTCCACGTTTTCTTCTTTATTTCATCAAGACATTTTACTTCAAAAAGGCAAGCTTGTGCAGATGCAAATTATATATATTAATTAAACTGTTAGTATATTACTTTGTTTATTGTAAAATTTCTGGAAAACAAGCCCAAACTTTGACGAGTGTGGGACATACTGTCACTATTCAATTAACGCTACCCACACATTGGCTTATTATGCATCTTTATATCCATCACTGTAAGTTTCTTGATACCTGGTTGGTCAATTGCTCATCATGTTATAAATGATATTTCAACAAGATCTGTGCAGGAATAACTCTTATAACAATCCATAAATAGTGGACTACAGATGACTTTGCATAACTCGACCTCGTACAACTTGAATTTCGCCTATCCCAAATATTTTAGACAGTCCCAATTTGCTATGTGTATTTCCAATAGGCAGTTTTTCTTCAAAGTTAAAATTTCAACTCACATTTTCCCTATCACAAACATATTTTAGAGTTCCAATAGGACCAAACATGTGTTAAACCATTCACCTAACTTGAAATGGCCACAACTGTAATTCCTCATGGTCTTTAACCCCTTGGGGACAACAGGCTTGTACAGAAGCCCAGAAAATGTGACAATACTTTCGGTCAAACACTGGACATACGGCAGATTTTTATTTCTTATCGCGTCTGTCCCCAAAATTACATTTTTTGACCAGGATAAAGTACGAAAATAAATATTGTGAAAAGAATTTTATCAGAAAACATGGGTTTATATTCCTTTCAAAGACAACCACGAGCAAATCACGCTGTCTCTCAATGAACAACAGTGCTGAATAGCATCGAGCCCAAGGGGTTAATAATGGATTGACCTTTTAATCTCTGCTTGTAAGTTATCTGAAAAGATGTCATAAATCTCCCATTCCCTTTCTGCCTTTCACACTTTTCCCCTAAATTGATACAATCATGCATCTCTATCATAAAATTGTGTGCAAACTATAACAATAGAATATCATTTAAGTCAAAGTGATTTGTTTGGTCCCCAGAGACTCGACTTGGGCAAAGTTGACTGTATATCCAGATTGATGTTACACATAACATCAATCCAGGTATAGTTGACTATTCATGGCTTTTTGTCATAAGAGTGACACCTCCACAGCTCTGTCAACAACAGTGATTACTAACTTAGTGCGTGAACAATTTGTTCAAACTCAGGGTCAGGACCTTAGAGTCCCAGCACAACAGGTAAGTAGATATTTGGGGTGACTAATTTGCTGTTTCCATGTTCATAATAATCAATGACGAATATAAAACCAACATGTGCTGGTGCGAGAGTCTCTGCATGAAACTATGACGCCCTTGGTTACACGGACTATCTATGGCGCACTCCATCAGTTGGACTGTTTACTTTGATACCTTCGGTTATGGGGACTATTTACTATGACGCTTCGATTAGGTGGACTGTTCATTTTGACGCCCTCGGTTACGTTGACTATATACTATGATGCCCTCAGTTATGCAGACCAGTCCACATAACCTCAGGCTCGTCATAGTTCCAACCAGAGACTCTTGTACCAGTACATATTTATATATTGTGCCTGCTCAAAATGAAATGTTATTTCACCTATGTTATGATTAACATTACAGGATGGCTTGATTAAAAGTATGATAAAGATATATCGCTGTGATAACGTAACTGTTCTGTTTTCTGCAAATGTTTTAGAGAAATAAGGGTTTGGTCATTTTGAGTAGTTTTTAAGTAGTTTCCTTACAACCACAGTCCATCTTGTCTGTATGACAAGGCTCACAGATAATTGTCACATTTTCCTTCTAGTACCATTCCATCTTTCCTTTTGCTGCAATTCTAAGAAGTAGTGGTCATGGCCTAGCAATGAGGAGGGTTCCACCTATTTCTTCTTCTCATGTAGTCTTTGTAGTTCCTGCTTGAGACTCGACACCTTTGATCTTTCCTGTTCTAATGCAGCATGTAACTCTGAAACCTGCAGGATTTATGTGAAATTGGACAAAACGAACATTATATAGTTAATTCCTTTTGTGGGGCACTTGTCATAATTATATGAAAGTAAATATACGAGGAAACATAATTTAACTGTATATTTCCTAGTTTGTGTTCTTTCATATGTAGTATGATGATTACAGTGCTGAAATGGACAAATAAATACTCTACAATACAAGACTCTGAAAGTTATGCTGCCACTAACAAGATAATTATGTACGGATCGGCATCACACATGAAATGAGCATTAGGCCAACTCTCATGCTATATTTACATTAATTATGTTCCTGGTGGCTATGGCATCCCCATTTGCCAGAAACATAGTTCAACATGGGATATTTGTCATTTTTGTTCACTGTATTCAAGTTTTGTCAGGCCTTTCACATTCACTGCTGTGATGTGCAAAACACAGAAGATAAAAATATATGCTGTAATTATTCACACAAGCATGGTTGATTACAGTGCATTGTGGGAAATATCACTACCCAATTTCTATCATATGAGTCAAAAGGGGGTGCTGTTCCTTTCTGTCTTGACCAAGGACCTTTAAGTAAGGAGACTCACCTCTGTTGTGAGTTCATCTTTAACACTTGTCAGCTCTTCAACTTGGTTCAGTACATCAGCCTTGTCTTTCACTGCAACAAAAAAACATGAAACAAACTCAGAAAAACACAACTTTCACCATCTTCCCTGAAAATTGTTTTTATCATTACCGTCGAAATAAATTTGATTGTTATTGATATTATTATTTGTTGTTATTGATATTATTATTATTTGTTGTTATTATTATTATTTGATTGTTATTGATATTATTATTATTTGTTGTTATTATTATTATAGTAGTAGTAGTAGTAGTAGTAGTTATCCTCCTCATTATCATTATTATCATTATTACAATCATCACAGAAATAATTCATTTTGGATGCTCATTTGTTAACTGTAATCAAGCAACCAATTTTTTTATCTTGGACAAGGCCACATGTACACATGCTGTAGTGATGTATCCTGGGAGAATGCAAACTATTTGTTCGAACAAGTCACAAATGTGTGATTATTCATGACAACCCATAAGTATAAAAGGCATAAGAATGAAAATCGATATCAAGTCTTCACTTACTTTCTCCTTGAGCTAATATAAAACAGAGTTGTTTATTTCTCTTCTTCACTTGTGCTAACTCCTCCTGCAAGACAAAATAAACAGAAGACAAAGTGAATAACTGAAATGAATTATTACAAATAAATAAACGTATTGATGGGCAAAGGAGTGACTTCTCAGTATGTGCAGCGGTTCCAAAGCAGAGCCCACCCCAAAACACTATCATACCATAGGATTTGTACAGGTGCCTCGAACCTAGGCCTAGGCCACCAAAATTGGACCTTGGCCACCAAAATTGGACCTCAAAGTCAGTATGTACAGTGTGTTGGGGTTCACAGACAGTGCACATCACTTTTCAATTTCCTTACAAAAAATTATGCAGCGTTCTCACTTCAGTTAAATGTTTTTGTCTCAGTCTTATTTGAATTTCCTCAATTATTTTTGTAATATGGATTTATGGAATGTTGTTTTCAAGTGCTCCCAATCGTGTCATCTCCCTTTAAGTGTTTATGTTGATTTATTGTCACATGTACAAGTTAATTCAAGTGTAATGTCTTACTCCTACAAATTTGAAACAAGCACAGACATTGATAACTGGTCAACCATAAATTATGTGAGATTACAACATACAACATACCGAGTTGTAGTGACAATTAGGCTCCCAACCCATGCCACAAAAGAAATTGCATTGGTGTTATCTAACCGACAATTAAAATTTCCCCAACCAGGCCGGGCTTTTTTGGATCTTCTGTGGCCAGGGAGGGGGGGGGGGAGGGTTGATTCAAAACCCCCTCGAGATCTCAGCCGTCGACCTGCATGCACGTCGACCATGATGTAATCTACAAGACTGTACAGTTAAATACTTGGAATTAATTTCATATTAATTAATCATGCTTATTTATGCCCAAAATCATAATTAAGCTCTAAATCACTAATTAAAGCTCCAAATATGCAAAAAAAATTTGTCTAGACACTCTTTTTAGTGTTCTCAGCAAATGCACTTGAAACAAATCCGCAATCAAAATTGATTTCCATTGTATTTTATGTTTGTTAAATTTCTTATGTATTTCTTGGTTTTTTGACCTTTTGTTTTTTATTGTTTTTTCCTAAATTTTGTTGGGGACACTTTTGCGATCGCAAATAGCATAAAATTAATGAATTTCAACGAGTTAAAGTAAAAATAATCATACATTTATGAATGTTGGCTGAAAACACAATTTGTATTGGAATTGGAATTGTACAGGAAATCACCTTTTTGAGTTATTTTTGGTGTGACATGCAAGTACGAAAAGTTGCATAACTTTAGAACCGCGTACCCGGACGTCGCGAATTTGGTCTCAAAG
This sequence comes from Eucidaris tribuloides, assembly GCA_001188425.1. Classification (NCBI taxonomy): domain Eukaryota; kingdom Metazoa; phylum Echinodermata; class Echinoidea; order Cidaroida; family Cidaridae; genus Eucidaris; species Eucidaris tribuloides. The sequence continues at coordinate 15,045 of JZLH01S0317810.1, forward strand.
ATACGTGAGATTCGATAGAAAAAGTTACCAAACGCCGCGGCAACTGCCTCACGCGTTGCGGACATAACGTGCGAAACGTCCGGGGGCGGGGGGGGAGGGGTGATTCCACCACCCCCCCCCCCCTTTTTAGGGTTAAACATTTCCAGAAAAATTTATTTGCTATCATGATCACAAAAATGCAATACTGATACAATATTTTTTTTCTTAACCATAATAAATGCAGTCACTGTTGTTTTGTTTGCCACTGCCACATTTGTCTTGTTACTAATTCTTTATAAATGCAGAATACTTACCCTTAATTTTTCCACTAGTTTATTTAATTCTACTGTTTCAGCAGTCTTCCTTTCGAGTTCATCCTCATATTGTACTTTTCTTACGCTATCCATTTCTTCATTTAGTTTCTGTACAGCAAAGAGAAAACATACATTTTACAAATACACCTACCATCAAAAAAGGCACAATTTGATTAATCATAATTATTTCACGAGATTTACTTGGATTGGTGACATACTGTGTATTAGAATTGTTCCAATCTTAATTTATTCTCAAATATGGCAGGGTTTACTCTGAATTCAATTTTTTACACATTTCATTTTCTGGGGTAGCAACAAAGCAATTTATCTAACATCTTTTAAAAGACAGCAGGTCCCTCTTACTCCCCACATACCTTGGAAACAAGAAAAGTAGATTTTCTTTTTTACATGAAATATTAAAAATTTGTAAAAATTCATGTATGAAGTCAATGAAGAGTTGCTCTAGCATGCCATCTTCACGGAGCTACATACAGATTTGGTTTTTTTTTGTGTGTGAAAAAGTGTATCTGCTGAATTGCTTATTCAAATCTGTTCACACTTTCATTGGGTGATTTCAAGTTCGGTGTTGAAATTTGGTGTTAGTGTTGACCTTGAAAATTATGACGTACTTCCTGTGTTCGTGTTGCGCTGGTGTTGAATATTGTCTGCTGAACCAAGTACCGTGGTTGGTGTTTGTGATTTACGTGTAGTTGTCCCATTCATCAACACTAAACCCTAGGGTTTAGGAAATTCGTGACTTCAAGTTCGGTGTTGGTGTTGGTGTTGGTCTTGTTATCGGCAGAGCTAACATGGTGTGTGTGTTCGCTATGGAGAAGCTTCACCGTGCGACGCAAACCGCTCACACCACCTCTAACACCCCCCCCCCCCAAAAAAGTATCATTTGATTAAAGGTACTGGCTAACATTTACCACAGTTAAAAAAATCTGAGCTACATGATTCCCCATGCTACAATTGTCTTTGATAAGGTCTAAAAATGATGCCCTAAGAAAATGTATTTCAAAATTATTATTTAGTGCTTTAAAAAAGTGAAAATCGTAAGTTGATCGGATTCACCTGCCCATTTTCTCCCATAGACTTACTGTGTGTAGACCTACGCTATTTAAACTCGCCCCG
>JZLH01S0317810.1:16750-30154 GCA_001188425.1 Eucidaris tribuloides
TATATGGCTGCGCATGCGTGGAGCAGGCGTTCTCATTGTAAGGTGTCTCGTAAATACGAGATAAAATAGTTTATTTATGCATAACTTGCCACTGGCAGTGTAACTTTCCAAACTTTTTTATTCTAGGGTGTTTTTTTGTCCGTATGAACACTACTATGTAGTTAAGATATCAAAATTTGACAATTTTTTATTGAAGCTCCACAATGTTAGCCTATCACTTTAATTTCCCCTCCAAAAGAAAATTTGGCAAAACTCAGTACTGTAATAACTAATGCAGACTTACCTGAGATTCTACCTCCTTTTTCTTTTTATTCTTTTTCCTGGTTTCCTTTGCTAGAATCTTATTGACCTCCTCTTTGACACTGGATAGAATTTCTTTGTTTTCTTCAGGTGGTGGTGTCTGAAATAGGCAAGAAACATTACAAACATACGAAACTGAAAATATGAATACTGGAAAATGTAAGTTTCTGCAGAGAATAATCCAAAATGATAATGCAAAGGTGAATTTGTTCTTTTCTAAGATTATTTTATTAGTTATCATGGTCATCGTTTATCCTTTCATGCTTTGCTTCATGACTGAAAATTGTTATCTTTATCAAGAAATTTGGGGGGGGGGGAACAAATTGTAGAGATCCTATAAAAAAAACAATGGTTGAAACATTGACTCACATTGCCAAACATGTTGACAAACACAAGTGACTCAGTAAATTACATGATGTGTAATATATGTCCCCACCGTAAGTGTAAATCTGTGGAATGGCATGAATGTTTGTAATATGTGACAGTTCCTTCTACATAAAGTTTGAATAAATTTGCAAAAATTTGCATAGTTAATGAATTTCTGACTTCTGTGTAGAAGTTTAGAAGCACCCACCAAACCCTATCAGATATAACATAAAGAGTTAAAATCTGATGTGAAATGTAGGAGTAGCATTTTTCATTAATTTTGAAGACATTTTCATAAATTTGCATAATTAATGAATTTCAGAATTCTGTGTAGAAGTTTAGAAGCACCCACCAAACCCGATCAGAAAGAACAAACAGAAGCAAAATTTGCTGTGAAACATAGAAGTAGCATTTTAAGTGTTTTGGGGAAAAATCTGCAGAGTTTGCATAATCAATGAACTTCAGAATTCTGTGTAGAAGTTTGGAAGCCCCCACCAAGCCCTATCAGATAAGCCAAACAGAATCAAAATTCAATGTGAAATGTAGGAGAAGTAGCATTTTAAGTTTTTTTAAAAGAAATTTGCATAAATTTGCATAATGAATTTCAAAATACTGTGTAGAAGTTTGGAAGCCTCCACCAGGGTCACCAAGTCCTATAAACCAAACAGAATCAAAATCTGATGTGAAATGAAGGAGAAGTAGCATTTTAAGTGTCTTTTTAAAAACAAATTTGCATAAATTTGTACAATTAATGAATTTCGGAATTCTGTGTAGAAGTTTTGATGCCCCCACCAAGCCATATCAGATAAACCAAACAAAATCAAAATCCGATGTGAAATGTAGAACTAGCATTTTAAGTGTTTTAAACAAATTTGCATAAATTTGCATAATTAATGAATTTCAGAATTCTGTGTAGAAGTTTAGAAGCCCCCACAAGCCCTATTATATAAACCAAAAGAATCAAAATTGGACCAAGAAATGACAGAGAAGCAAATTTAAACATTATGAGTTACACACAAGACACACAGACGCAACAGACAGACACACACATGTACAGAGCCCGTTTCATAGTCCCCTCATGAACTTTGTTCGGCACGGACAAAAATTTCAATGACTATTTATCAATAAGTTGTTCATTTCTCATGAGATCTGTTTCTTTTGTAAGTTGGTATTTGCCATTACTTGAGGTTAAATCTAATACTAGAACTTTTTGATAACTAGGCTTAGGAGACTGCAGAATACATAGTAACTTACGCATTGTTCCAACCACTACACCTTTGCTGAAAAAAAAAGTTTACAAATTCTATCACTAGGATAATAATGGTGAGTTAATACCATAACCATAATTCTCAAATCAAGACAACTTCGCTTGCAGTTGATCACAGTGGACAGGACTAGATAACATAATGATTTGATACCAACAAAAAAAATGTTGTGAACATGTAACTGCCAGCAGGACCAACCACAGAAGAGGTTTAAAAAATGTAGGGAAAGAAAATCGGAAAACTGAGAAAACCTGACCTTCCTCAACCCCAATGAGTTACGTCAAAATCTTTGAAACACAAATTCACCCTCACGGGTCATTTTCATTGTGCCCCTCACAAAATAGCAGTGTTCTACCTGAGGCCAGTCTCTATGCCAATTTCTGGCCTCGGTCTTGGTCAAAGTCACCTGTACAAACCCAATGGAAAGGTTGTGTTTTGTGTCGGCCTCGATCTCCAAAACCTGTAGTCTTGTATACAACACTGCACGAAACAGTCGCCGATAGTGGTTGCAAAGGTCGGAAACTTTCGGGAATTTTGGAAACTTCCATGGAAAGTTTCGGGAATTTCAATGGGCTGGGAATTTTGGAATTTTCATTTTATCAAATTTAATGGTAAACTATTTTATTTTTATTCGAAGTCTGTTTCTATAGCACTTCTTCACATGCAAAATATAGTTTTTTTTCTTCTCTTTTGGCTTGCTGGGTCTCTCATGAGGAAAAATCAGCCTAAATGAACATATCACTACACACATTACAAATGTATGGATGAGATGTACACTGCAGTCTAAATGCATGTTATCTGTCTGATCTCACATTGTAATGGAAAATGTGTGCATTGCATGTGCATAAAGTGAAAAAATCCACTGAAATGTCTAATCTATTTCAAAGAGTTGGAGTGGGCCTGTCATCTTTTTCTAATTAAAAAATTTGAGTATACATGAACATGTACATAAGAGTTGGATTACACTTTCACATCAAGCTGTTGGTTCAGAAGTTTGCCTGGTTCAAGATGATATTATGCACAAATTTATAGGCAAACAAAGCCAAGTTGACATGTACTAGTTATGTTTTATGATGGAACTAAATAAACATTTACTTTTTGATTTCACATTGTTACACTCGCCTTTCTTATTTGTGTTAAAGGAAGATGTAACCGGCAACTAACAGAAATAAGGTAGAGAAAAAATTGCCATGTAGTGAGAGTTGTGAGAATATAGGTAACATGTGATAAAGAAAGCCTAAATAAGGGGTACTGTGTGACACTTACCTCAGCAAGGCCCTTCAATTTTAATTTCTGTAATTTGCTCTTTACAAATTTGTTCCTGGATAAAGATACCAATAGCAGGGAGGAGCTTATTGATTTAAAGTGCATACATTAATACGGCACAATTAAACACGTCAGCATGCATTGGTCACGCCATGTCAGCTCAAGGCCACCGCATGTGTTCTAATTGTTGGCAAGAACTGACAGTTACCCCAAAATCTTTAACTTATTCCTGTTAGTTGCCGACTACATCTTCCTTTAAAGTAAATGGGCAATTCCGTGATTAGTTACGTTACACTTTATGACAAACTTTACTCAACATTTGGCTCTCACACGAATCACTTTCATATAATTTTTTCTGTTTTGGTACTGTCAATTCTCTAGACTGGCACCTACTTCACAACCTCAAGCAAAATCATAAGAGACATGTTTTAGTGGGTAATAATAAGAACTCAATTATGGTTAGTTACGTTACAAAAAGAGGACATGGAAAAAATTACAAGTCTTTGTCCCTAACGTTTCCTTAACCTGTTTTCAACTGAAACAAACTGGGTATACATGCTATTTCTGACATCTTGATGAAGTCATTTAATATATAACTTATTGATAAAAATCTTTTCATTTTTAACCTACAAACATCAAAAACATGGTTAGTTACGTTACGGTTAGTTACGTTACATTTTGTCCATCCACACAATTTGCATTTATTCATGTCTTTTTCAGATTTAGTGTGGCATATGTGGTGCTTTATTACTTTCAAACAAAGAAAAGAAGCTATTGGCATGGAAAAGAACTGCAGATAATGATAGATTTTCATAAAACTGAGATTTAGTCACACTAGTGCCCACATGTGGTATTTCATGTATGGTTCTGATTCTCGTAGAGGGTGCTGTTGAAGATGTAAAATTAAGAGTAGAAATGATGTCCCCCATTGTTTCTTCATGATTCATACCCATTCAACATTGAAATGTAATATGATTCGGATAGACCAACTTGTATAATTTGTGATTTGTCCAATTAATTCACCGGAATTGCCCAAATACATTTGATCACAACATTTCTGACATTAGATGAATGATCATTTTAATTTTGAAATTTAAATGCACAAATGTACGAAAATATGAAAGTTGCCGAAAGTCTCCGGAAAATGTATATTTTGTTATGTTTTTAAGAAATTTTTTTTTATTTTATAATTTGTTTTTATTTTAATATATATTTTAATACTATATTTCCAATATTTCCGCAAATTGTCCGAAAATTCCATGGAAATTTTTCCGCCATCTGAAAATTCCCGGGAAATTTAGGCAACCTTAAGTCCGCGATCTGCACCATGCTAACTACCTTGAGAATCTTTTCAACTTACTTCTGGTATCTCGATGTTATCTAGGCCCACATCTCCACCCCCTTTCCCAGATGACGCCTCATTTGCTTGATGGAATTCCTGCAAACTCATTGGCTGCGGCTTCTCCTTGCCCTGCATGTGTTTCCTTCGCTCTTTCCGATTCATCGGTTGGGGTTGGGGCTGCTGAGGCTGGTTGTCTAGTGCAGTGCCTATCTCCTCGAAGAACTGTAGGCATAAAGAAAATCCAAGTCATAATGGATGATTTCAAGTTTAGTAGTTGGCACGAAAGATGGGTACAGTTTCCAAAATTTGTCTACAACTTTGTTTCAAGCTTACAGACATATTTTCTTACAGTATATGTTTCAACTATTTCATTCTTAAACTTACTATCAGTGAAAACTCACCTTGTTTTACCATTAAACAAGTGAAAGATGCCCACATTTTATCAAAAACTCATTTTCACTTCTTCCTATCTAGTGGGCAGCATAGAACATCACACATCAAAGACACCAAAGCACCTTGAGAATTCTTTTGTGTGTCTTTAGAAACCCGCAAGCTGTTTGAATTCATTATTTAGAGACATTGATTTTCAGTTTTCACAAAAAGGCCTTTTCCATTTCAACAAATCTGGAATTCTGTTCCAACTTGCTTGAAACATGGAACTTCTATATGCCATAGACTTTATATACATGAAAAAGCCACAATTTTGTTTACTTAGAACTTAATAAAAAATATTATATACATTGTATTGGTGCCATTTCTGTGCTTTTTAGTCTACTTTTCTAATTTTTGTTATGAATTTCATGTTTTTCTTCTTAAATTTGGAGAAAAAAAGAGGTTTTCTGTGATTTACCATTTGAAAACTCACTTTCTGTTTCAGTGGTTATTTCCTGAAATTCCGTCCTCTTGCTACTATCGTGGAAAATCATAGTCCCTAATTATTGTTAGTTGGGACTCTATCCCTTGAACCTCCTTGGTTTTAGCAGCTGAAAAATTCTGCATACTAAACAAAGCCTGATCTCACCTTCTTCTGTCTTTCATAGTCCAACTTGCTTTGGAGTATTGCTCGTTGAATATCACGCTGATATTGATCATCAACATACTAGAAGACAGGAAATAAAAGAAATGTGTACAAATGCTTTTATCATCATCATCAGATTTTTATTCAAGGTTTGAAACTGGTGTATTTCTGTTTTGTGTTTGATTTGACATTTGCAAGTTCAAATCTCTTTTCACATGGAATATTACAAAATGTTATTTGTTTGCAGAGCTAGTGAACACCATTCGAAATGAAATTTCATAATTCTTAAAAATCATTCAGTTCATGATGACCTTACTTTGATCAACAATTCCTGCATCTGTCCCAGCACACACAAAGCTGTATTTTCAGCCATTTACTTCATACCTCTAATCATTCTGTGTCATAGTATGATCACGTATACACAAAAACTGCCATAAAGACAAATTTTGAGAGTGCTTGATAATGATCAATTTAGGCCTGTTTTTCTATTCCACTATACCGTGGTTTTTCTGGTCAATTAATCAGATACTTGATACTATATTTTGATTGAGCTTGCCAATACACAGATTGATGTTTTGTCAACAATAGAGAGTATCTTATCACTGTTATGACTAACAAATTTATGATACATGTTTATGATGTGGTAAAGAAAGAATGCTGGTGAAATTTGTGAAAGTAACTTCAGTCAGACTGTCTTCTATTTCTGCAAGTATGGTGTACACTGTCATCAAATTCTTTATTTGACTTCAGGCTTTACAGGCGAGTAAACAAGTAAACGTTTACAGGCCTAGTTGATTTACAAAAATCAGGTTATTTATAATAGTTGATGAACAAATTTTATTTACCAGCATATGAATTCTTTCAAGGAAAATGACAAGATTGGAAGCATATCTCAATTTAGGAGGCATCGCTCCCAGAATCCAGTGTACTACTTAAAGTTTCTACTGTGAAAATGTCCATTTCCTCTTTGTTGTGAAATTATCATCAGAAAATGCTGCAGTAGTGACATTTGTTGTGGAACTAATTTCTACAGGATCAATTTCCATCATAACCAGAGATTAATTCAATTCTGGCAAATTAATGCTAGTTGTTTCTACTCAAGTAAACAAATTCAAGACAAATACACCCAGCTTGAATTTACACTCTTGCCAGTGTATGTATTGGTATATGTTTCAATTCATTTGGTTCTTCCCTTACAAAAATGAGCCATGGTAATACCATTAGTAGAGGACCAGTCTGTAGGTCCCGTGACCAAAGTCTGGGAACAAAGGTTTGAAAGTGGTTTCGGGTTCCCTGATGGAGTTTGAACATTTCTGACTTGGGCTGGCCGCTTCGAACTTCCGGGAATTTTGGGTAGGGGTCAATTAAAGTTCACACAGGGGTCAAAAATCAAAGTTGTCTAAATTGTGTCAACATGCATATCAAATTACTCGTCTGCTCACAAGGATTCCAAAAATGTATACTTTGTCATGCATCCGATCTCAAATGAGGGCGCTACAGCCCAAATTACGAAAAGGTCAACGCACTTTCGATGTCGGGTCAAAATGGTTCCTTGACCAATTTTGATGATTCTGGTGTCTAATCATATGTTTTCCTACATGAGGAATTCAACTATGTACTTTTTAATTTAACAAAATTGAATCTTAACCTTGAAATTTAAAGCATAAGATAACGTCATATGTCATATGATAATATATGGCATATTGCTGCATAGACTTATTGTGGCGTGCCAATTTTTGAATTTCAAGGTTAAGAATCCAATTTCTCCATTTAAAAAGTACATTATTGTATTTCTCATGTAGGAAAACATATGATTAGACACCAGAATCATCAAAATTGGTCAAGGAACCATTTTGACCCGACATCGACAGTGCGTTGACCTTTTCGTAATTTGGGCTGTAGCGCCCTCATTTGAGATCGGATACATAGCAAAGTATACATTTTTGGAATCCTTGTGAGCAGACGAGTAATTTGATATGCATGATGACACATTTTAGACAACTTTGATTTTTGACCCCTGTATGAACTTTGATTGACCCCTACCCAAAATGCCCGGAAGTTCGAAGCGGCCAGCCCAAGTCAAAAATGTTCAGAATCCATCAGATAACCCGAAACCACTTTCAAACCTTTGTTCCCAGACTTTGGTCACGGGACCTACAGGCTGGTCCTCTACTACATGGTTTTGACCAATATACCATGGTATTTTGGTCAATATGGTACTACCATGGTATTCCCATTGTTTGAGATTGTTCATTTTTATAAGGGTTGAGACATTTTTGGCTTTTGCCAGTCATGTAACTGCCCTTAAAAGGAAACTCTTGAAAATTGCCTCAAAAACCAAATGAGTTGAAACATATAGGTCCTACCAACTATACACGAGCTGGAATGGACCTGAAAGCTGGAAGGATTTGCTCTAATTTGTTTACTTAAGGAGAATCAAGCATGAACATACCAGTATTTCATTTCTCTCGAGGACTGATAGAAATAAATCCCACAGAAAGCTCCACAACTAATTTGCTTGCCACAAGAGATATTGACAGTAGTTGTTTTAGAATGAGCACAAGATTTTCATTTCATAGCAGAATCCTTGCACAGTTTACTTGATTCCAGAATAGTTTCAGCCCAAGTTGAGGACTATACCCCCAATCATGTTACTGCCCTTCAACCCTCATAGTCTCACAAATTAACTTTTATGTTGTGTTTAGTATGGGGCTGTCTCTGCCTGGGACTACGAGGGGTAACTTACCTCTTGGTCTTTTTCTTGCCATTTCTGCCAATCTTTTGTGTTGGCTGGTGGTGATCCTATCTGCAGGACCTCGTTACGTTGATGGCTGGGTTTGGGCGCAGGTGGTTCAGTCGTGAGAGCCTTTGGCACAGAGGCAATCTTGGTGAAGGTCATCTCTCTGAGCTGGAAATAAATGGAATAATGAAATTTATTGTTCATTATTAAAGATTAAACTGGAGTACTGGTTGATGATGGAATATCTTTTTAACAGAGTTTCCCCTTCTGTTGATTTTCACATGAAATGCAAAGAAGGCATAGCTTACAGCCAAGCCCTCGGACTGCGCCACATCTGTTCTGACAACCGCAGGTTCTGACACTATCTACACTAGTGTTGCACGACTTCAGGATTTTGGGGAGTCGACTTGTCGCCGATCCAAAGTTGCGACTCTGACTATTTGCCGACTCTTCGCATTCGTTTCTGATGGTACGATCATTAGGTAAAAAGAAGCACACTACAGCCCATACATTGACTGTTCAGTGTCCTCCTTCAATGATTTCAGTGATTTAGATGCAAACGCAGTCCATTGTTGTCCAATTTCATTACCAATGATAATGGTTAGTTCATTTTGAAAATTATTTTTGAACACTATGTTGTGTCAACTGTGATTACGATCATTCAAAAATTGACTTTCTACCATAGTCCCACACATTGCCATTGATGTTTTGACTAGTTTATATGGCATACATATGTGATTACATGGAGTCGATTCTGGCATTTCTGAAGTCGGAGTTGCAACTCCTCGACGATAGTCACGACTCCGACTTTTGGCGACTTAGTCGTGCAACACTAATCTACACAAACTCCAACAACACCTACTGGCACATGGAAACAGAAGTACAGTACATCCAAAATTCAACAAGCAATCCAAAATGTCTTGCCCCATCCAGAGCTGATGTCCTCAAAGAGAAACCCAAACAGCACAAAAAGAATTGAAGAATTCCACTTGTCACATTTCATCCTTGCCTCCCCCCACTCCATCAAATCACTAAGAACAAACATCACATCATCAATATCTCCGATCGCTTTCGTCATGCAGTCCCCAACACCCCCATTATCGCTTTCAGACATTCACCCAACATTCATGACTTAGTTGTGCATGCTGAAGTCCTCCCACTAACCAACACCATTGTCCCTCCCATCCAACATGGCACATCTAACCCGTTGCCTTCGAGCTTCTGAAAATCCCATAGATTTAACACACGGCACATCCGGTTCCCGTAGCCAACGGGTTAAGTGTAACTCCAAATGTGTAGTTTGCACAGATCATGTAAAATTATATTTTCTGGGGGTACTTTCAAGCCTGAATTAGTGATGCCAGTTATGTTATACTGTACATTGAATCCTATGAGGATTGAGGGTTACAAGTGATATTAGGGGGCTATTTTGTTAATTTGGGGGGCTAAATCGCCCGTCGCCCCAGTGTATTTCCTACGCTGCTGCAGGAGATTCTTTTAACAGCCATGTTACCGAGACGACATTCAAGGCTGGAGGAAACATCACATGCACAACTTCTAATGTTGTTTATCTTAATTCTCTCCTGTAGAATCTGTGGTATCCACTATGTTGGAGAAACTAAAACTACAATGAAGAGGAGATTCTATGGACACAGATTTACAGTCACCACCAAAAAACGAGAAACTCCTATCGGTCAACACTTCAATCTTCCGAACCACACCCTCTCCGACATCTCTGTTTAGAGCATCGAACATCTGGGTAGCTGCCCTGATACTGTATGCTTAAGCAGGGAAAAGATGTGGATGGAACGACTGCGTACCATCCATCCCCATGGACTCAACATACAGGAAGGCAATAGGCAACGACTAATTTCCTCCCACTTACAGCATCAGACTTACCCCTCCGTTTTTTGTTTTGTTTTGGTATTCTGTTGTTGTTTTATTTTCTCCCTCTTTTTCTTTCTTCTTTCTTTTTCTTTCAACCTCCTACCATCATCTTGTTTTATCACAGATGTCTTGTTTTGGAATGACTTCCCTTTTCCTTTTTCGCTTACCTCCTACCGTCATCTCTTTTTGCTAGGAGTCAGGACCTCTCTTATTTTACAGTAATCAAATGTAATAAATACTAAATAGTTGTAAGTTTGGCAGCTTAGGTGAATTTTGTGTCACTGGCCATTGTGTTGAAATAGTCACAATTCATGATTTTTGTGTTAGTACTCTGCCAACATTATGATTTGTATAGAGGTTTTGTTTGAAATCAAGTGTTCTGCTGTTTTCTACTACATTTTCTGAATACCAGCTCTGTTCAAAGATGGTTTGAAAACAGTTAACATCAAAATTATGTTGTTCTGCAAGTACTCTTACAGAACAGAAATCCGCATATTCAAAAAGTCAAAATTCTACAGTAGTACCTGTTCTTGTACAAGTGTACTAGCTAGTGTCACTCATTGGTGACTCAATTTTAAGCGGACATGTACATAATGTATATTCTGAAGTTCTTGTCACATGGAAATATCAGGGGCCGATCCACCAATACAAGTAACATATACATGTATAGTGCAATAGATGCTATACTACCCTAGTGCCCAAAGTTTTCCGCTTTGCGGATTTTCCGCTAAAATCGCGGAAACGGGGGTAGAAAGCGGAAAACGCGGTTTAAAAAAAAACTGTAAAAATAATGAACAAAAATCATAAATAGTGAATTTGGCAAGAAATTTTTAGTAATTTTAAAGGTATTGGCTAACATTTACCACAGTTAAAAAAAATCTGAGCCGCATGATTCCCCATGCTACCAGTGTCTTTGATGAGGTCTAAAAATGAAGCCCTGAAGAAATTGTATTTCAAAATGATTATTTAGTGCTTTTAAAAAAGTGAAAGTTAGTAAGTTGACCAGATTCACTTGCCCATAGACTTACTGTGTGTCCACTGGGGTTAATAAAACTCGCCCCAAGTTTTGTTTATTCATGTATAACTTGCCATTGGCAGTGTAACTTTCCAAACTTTATTCTAGGGTGTTTATTTGTCCATTTGAACACTACTATGTAGCTCAGATATCAAAGTTTGACAATTATTAAAATTGAAGCTCCACAATGTTAGCCTATCACTTTAATATAAGTATACTCTTATTGGTTTCAAATGCGTCGTGATTTATCATTATTATAATACCCATACAAAATCCAGTCTAGGAATTGCTCAGGCTCAGCGTGCGAAACAGTAGGCAATCCTTTTTCACTGTTTCCATGCATTTGTCTTTTCTGAGTTATCAATGAATTTCAAAATGGTGAAATTTAGAAAGCAGAAGAAAGCAGAATTTGAGGTTTGTAAAGCAGAAGAAAGCAGAATTTCACATTTAGAAAGCAGAAAACTTTGGGCACTATACTACCCCTTACAGCTGTTACCTATCTCCTCTTGGTTGATGTCAAATCATTAGAGACAGTGACTTTCCATTTCAAAAAATGGCATTTTCTGTTTCTGAAAACCTGTAATTTCGTTTCAACTTGATCTAAAAATGGAAATTCTGTTTTGTCATAGAAAACGTACACATCCAAAACACAAATTCCATTTTGCAAAGGTGAATTCCATAAATTTTCACATGAAAAGTAAAGAACCAAACCGGAATTTCCAATTAAATTTACCGGTAAACAGAAAATCACTGTCCCTAAATCATGTGATAAGGCAGTGGGTTTGAAAAATCTGGTACTTGTTAATGCAAGAAATGAGAGTTGAAACTGTTTTCTTCTAAATGTTCATGCCTGAACTACAGAAATCATGTGGTTAATAATTAATTCATTAAAGATGAAAGTACTTCATATATCTGTACAGAAATGAAATTATTGGCATTATGCCTCAACAAAAACATACTTTGACTGCCTAGTGGGCACTTGAATTTAGATTCTAGTGCCCAACAGCAAAATCCAAATGCCACATGTAGACGCAAGTTGTTTTTGTCAGTTGATCACTGCCAAAAAAGGCACTGCCCAATTAGGCAGGCTGTTTTTTTTTTTGAGTGCCCAACCAAAATTTTCAGGTGCCCCACGCACTCAGGTTTGTCGAGCCCTGCCTATATTAGAATCATATGCAGATAGTCAAGCTACCACTCGTTTGTAAAGGCCGTAATACGTGTAGTACAACATCTATTGCCAATTGCACTAGAGTCTATATGCTCCTTACTTGGGTGACAGGAACTTAGAAGAATGAAAAATTGCTCAGCTCACTTCCAGGGATGTAGTCGAGGCCGGCCGTTCCGGCCGCTGGAAAAATATTGTTCCCATAGACTTTGTACATGTGACTCGGTCCGAGACCAAGGCCAAGGCCGGCAAAATCCAGCCTCGACTACATCCCTGTTTACTTCATTGAGTTCACACTCATCTCAGACTCATCACCAAGTCAGTGATGAAATTAAGTGAATAGAAAATCAGGGTGTCTAACGTTAGTGAAAAGGGGGAGGGGTGTGCACCCACTACCATTACCACGCCCCCCCTTCCCGTAACAGACCTTTTGGGGGTACGAATTTTGACTTTTTTTGGTTGTCTGTTAGTCATTAGGGGTCTTATAATATCATATTTATCGACTACGCATCCCCACCCACCCCCCAACCAAAACCTTCGACGTAACAAGTCTGTGGTCATTTTTTCCAAGGGTTGGATAATTTCGACAGACATTTTACAGCCAGGTACAGAGAGGAGATACAATTACAAGGTAGGGTGGGGAGTGGAGTATCTGGACACCTAATTTTCACAAGTTTTCTGGATATGTTGCTAAAAAACATAACTTTCAAATGATAAATTTCAGTATTTTCATTCAAAATCAAGATATATGGGAAGAAAAATAGTTGCTGCGTCCACGGGTTTTGTTTGCAACTTCGCACGATAGTTCCCCGACGCGTGGCGCCGTTCTAACGCGCGGTGTCCGGGTACTCCTCAGCCCGTCCGGAAATACCTCTCATGATACCTGTAAAATGTCCGGTGAGATTGTCCGATAACCCTTGAAATATGGCCACTGACCCGATACACAGGTTGAAGCTTTCTAAACCCCCCCCCCCGTCCCCCCAAACTGCCCGGCCCAGCTGGCACTGTATAACTTAAATCTACTTAACATGTAGACCGAA
>JZLH01S0317821.1:8633-24161 GCA_001188425.1 Eucidaris tribuloides
TACGGTAGGGGATTTCCCCTTCGAGTGGCAGCCTTGATTGAAGGCGCTGGCCCTAAAAGCCCGTGTAAATCTGCATTGCCTGCGACGTGACAGACGTGTTCGCCGGGATAAAAATAAAAAAATTATGCTAATCAAGTTTATGACGTCTCGTAGAGGCGTGTCATACTCAAATTGATAGGTGGCAATTTTCAAATAAGGAAATGTTTTCTCTTTATTTGGGGAACTGGTGACGTAGTTTATCTTGTCTATGAATTATTCAACACCTTAATTGTTAACACGTGTCCCTATGGGGAATGAAATCTTCTAATGTATCGGGCAGGCGGGGCCAAGATGGACGTCTAGATAAATCTAGCTGTGTACCGAAGATGCATAGAGATATGATCTATCTCTATGCGAAGATGTAATTGCTCCCTCTATCGTTTCTTCACAGCGTCGCCCGTCCAATCGTCCGCTCGACCTGACAAATTCCATGTATTTCTCGTAGTTTGACATTGCACGAATCCACACACATGCCCTTTCATTATTCCTCGATTACTGACTTATTTGAAAATTAAACAGTAACCAAAAAAAAAAAAAATAGGCAACATCGTTTTTCGGAATAGTCAGACCCAGTAGAATATGTTTATACATGTTGCCAACAATTAACATGAACTTTATAAAATCACTATTTTTATGACATAGGCCCCTCCACTAATAGTTGTCAAGGTTTTATTCATATGCAATATACATGATATTGAGGTATATGATTATGCTGGATGAAAACAAATCAGAGTTGCTGCATAATAAATAATAATAAGGATAAATGTGTTCTGCACTATCACAGTCACAAGTCACAGAGGGGAGGTGAGTGTTGGGTGGTGACCAGTTTACAGGATATTTGATGTGTTATTGTGACTTTAATAGTGTGTTAATGTCATTTTGTGTAACATTTTGTCATAAGACTAACATTTTGCTGTGACAGTGGTGGGACAGATTATTTAATCATAAAACACATCATGTGAAGAAATTGGTACATGTATTTAATGCCTTTCAGAGCCTGATTAACATTTTGGATGGAAAATATGGTTTATAATTACCTATATTTATTCATAAGACATTTTGTAGAATATAATTTGAATATATTAAAGAAAGAGAATTATTGTAAAACGTACGCAAGATATACATATAGGGCCTATATCTCTATTGGATCATCACACCACACTGGTGCAAAGCTGAAACAAATAATCAAATGGCAGGCGTTACGTTATTTTCAAATCCTTATTGCTTTAGTATATGTCCCCATACCAAAATCGAAGTCCTACCCAAAACAGAAGAATGACGTTTTCCACGACCAAAGCAGGTTAATAAACCCACTCTACCAAAGATGAAATTGTTCCCTCTATCGTTTCTTCACAGCGTCGCCCGTCCAATCGCCCGCTCGCCCTGACAAATTCCATGTATTTCTCGTAGTTTGACATTGCACGAATCCACATGCCCTTTCATTATTCTTCGATTACTGACTGATTTGAAAATTAAACAGTACCAAAATTTAGTACTTAGGCCCTTATATGTATTTTTCCCTGTTGTCACTTAACTTTTTTTTTCGTAAAACGACTTATAATGTACAAACTTACTCTTTACGTCTTGATTTTGTATTTTTGAAATAATTCATCGTTTTATTTTGCTCTATTATTTTATTTTCAAGGTCGTAGCACTAAAACTAATTTGTAAATTCAGACAATTCAAACAGATTTACAGATGGAGTTGTTAGTACGTATTTACCCCCCCCCCGAAAAAAACGGGGGGGTTCAATAGGTTTNTGGGGGGGGGGTCACGAATTACTGAATGTCTGCGAGTGCAGTATTGGTACAAATATTTTCTTGAAGTTGCACCAACAGAACCATTTTTTTCTACTAATAAATGTGTGTACTTTTGTTGTGTGAAGGCTAAACAGCCCACTTGCGTTTTTTAGCTCACCTGAGCCGAAGGCTCAAGTGAGCTATTGCGATCGCTTTTTGTCCGTCGTCCGTCGTCCGTCGTTCGTCGTTCGTTGTGCGTGGTTCGTCGTGCGTAAACTTTTACATATTTTCATCTTCTTCTTTAAAACACATGATTGGATTTAGCCCAAACTTGGCAGGAATGATCATAAGGGGGTGGGGATTCAAGGATCCTCTAATGGTACCCCTGGCCCTAGGGACCCAGGAGGGCCATAAACGGTCAAAAGTAGGTAATTTTCAAACATCTTCTCTGACTAGATCCAGAAATAGTTTAGCTAAGTCACTGTGTGTATAGATACCCCTGTATGGGATGAATTATTGTTCCTCTCGACAATGCCCAGGGTGGCCCCGTTTGGCCCCTGAGGGGGACAACATGTTGGGGGGGGGGGCCCTATGGGAATAATTCACATTTACATCATTTTCTTTAAGCATATCATTAGATTTTGACCAAACTTGGTGGGAATGATCCTTAGGGGAGGGGATAGAGGTTCTTGAAATGGCACAAGTAGGGCCCCCTGGGGGCCCAGTGGACAGGGCCTGTAAAGGCCAAAACTAGGTAACTTTGTAACCACAAGCCCATTTATAACCAAACATGGGTGGTAAATGCGTAATAGGGACCTCAATGGTTTTGTTTTTGTTTTTGTGTGTGTGTGTTTTTTTTTTGGGGGGGGTCAAAGGTCACATAGATAGGTTAAAGGTCAAATGAGGTCAAATGATAGTGTATACCTGAAATTTTTTTACTGGGGTTGGGATCAGCCCATGATGTAACTTGAATGGTAGACGCCCTACATGTATAGGGACCTGAATGTTAGATTGGGATCAAAGGTCACACAGCGTAGCATCAAAGGCAGGGGCGTAGGCCTTGGTTGGGCTTGCGGGCAGGTGCCCATCTGCGGAGTGGACTACTTGGTTGTGGGAGGTGCACATCTTAAGGAGGTGAACTAAAGTTGAGAAAATCAGGCGTTGAAAGCAGAAAAGGTGGTTGTGAAACTTTCTTTTTGCTTGCCAGGGGCGGACTCCTTTGGCCTCTGCTTCGGGGGGGGGCCACCGTCTCTTTGAGCTCGATTCCTTGCACCCTCTCACCCCCCCCCAGCCTTACGCCCTTGAAATGGTCAAATTAAGTCAAAGGTTTTATATAATGGATGTTAGCATTTAACTTACAAAAGTAACTTGGCAAAATCAGCTATATAACAAGGGATGCAAACTTTTTCACAGAGCTCCATTGTGCCTAGATATCAGGCCCGATATCAGGCTTCAATGGCCCAAACTGTGTATAATTGATGTTTTCAATATTGGTACCACAGAGAGTTTGCGAGATCTCAGGTGAGCGTCGTGACCCCTGGGGCTCTTAGTTTTTTTTTTATAACACCGATAATAAAAAAATCGGGCACTAAAGATTCCCATCCACACTGGACGAAAGTAACGAAAACAATGTGACTTAATTCACTTGGTATAGAACCCATCAATCACAAGACATGATATTCAGTTATTATTTTAATTTGGTATTTTGGTATTTTTCTTCGTTTAGTTCAGAACTGTTCATGCATCTATCAATCAATATATAAACCATGTTCCAGTAAATACAATGATTATAGTAAATAATCAGTGACCATTATACATTGACGCAGTACAAATCAATGTAATCTCTTCTTCTTTATTTACGTCTCCCGGTACTTATAAAATCGATTTCAATTAGTAAATTATCCAGGTCACTTACATCTAGTGAATGGATAACCATGAAGGTAGAAGATTATATTAAACCCTAATTTGCTTATGTCAGTGGTCTAGTGATGATTACACCTGTCTAAAAATCAGTGGGTCATAGGGTCGATCCCTATGGTTTGAGAACTCCCGATGAGAAAAAGTAAGTTGCAACTATATATGGAATTATATAAGAAACAAAATTTGAGAATGTAATTGTATTTCAAATCAGGAAAGGGGAAGATAAAAATCAAAATTGTAAGCCACTGGCTAACATTTACCACAGTTTAAAAAAAAATGTGAGCTACATAATCCTCCATGCCCCAAGTGTCTTTGATAAAGT
Organism: Eucidaris tribuloides; assembly: GCA_001188425.1. Taxonomy (NCBI): domain Eukaryota; kingdom Metazoa; phylum Echinodermata; class Echinoidea; order Cidaroida; family Cidaridae; genus Eucidaris; species Eucidaris tribuloides. Next base: position 12,654 of record JZLH01S0317821.1, read on the forward strand.
CTAAAAATAAAGCCCTAAAAAAATTGTATTTCAAAATGATTATTAACTGCTTTAAAAGGGTGAAAATCGTAAGTTGACCGGATTCACCTGCCCATTTCCTCCCATAGACTTACTGTGTGTGGATCTAGGCTATTTTTTTTACTAGCCCCGAGTACTAATTGTTTATTCATTCATATCTAGCCAGTGGCAGCATAAATTTCCAACTTTTGTATTCTAGGGTGATTACTTGTCCATTCAAACTCTACTATGTAGCTCAGATAGCAAAGTTTGACAATTTTTAAATCTGAAGCTCCACAATGTTAGCCTGTGGCTTTAACAGTTACTGCAAAGGCTTAAAATTGAGCCCATTGGAAAAATGGTGGGGTTTTTCAATTGTCACAAAAGTGAAAACACAGCATGAATGTGATGTCTCAAATTAAGAACGAATTTTGTGATGTTTGCATATATATTTACGCGCGATACCTTTGATACTCATAACATCTTTGTTCTTCAGTTTGATTTTGATCGATTTGGATTTGTATTTTCAGCTTTTGCATCAAGCAATTCATATAAAATAAATCATACCTAAAGTAAGCAGTGCGATTTTTCTATTGTTACCTTTCACACTTGCTCAAAATCATGCTTAAATAAAAAGATTATCGTAAACAAAATGCTGAAACTTGAATCAAAATCAGTATTTCTAAGATCGATCGGTTAACCCTTTACACGCTGAATTTATTTTGAGGGGATGATAATGACAATTGTTCTTTTCACATTTTCTTTAAATTTCGCTTTCCTTTTTGTGGTAATGAAAATAGTTATTTTTCTATAGATCTTACCTAAACAAACAAGCTATTTTTTTAGTGTATCCTGTGCAAAAGTGAAGAAAAACATAATTATTACGATTGTTCAATTTAATTGTACGAATGTGCACAGGAGACTCTTTAGCATGCTTAGGGTTAAGTGATGTTTGTACCAAAAGACGACAAACAAACAAACAAACAAACAAACATTTAAACAACAAAACAGAACACAAAATGACCGAAAAAGAGAAAAGATTGAAAGATACAACGAAAAAAAAAGGGAAACAGTATTTTCATTTTTAATTGTTTACAATCAAAAATAAAAATGAATATCTGTCGAATTTAGAAAAGTGAATTCCGGTTTTTAACGTAGCAGGATAATTTTATTGAAACAACACTATGTTCATAGGCACTTGTATGAAGCTGTATCAATGTTTCTCTCGTTCTGTCCGTCGACACCCAACTAGTACACTCGCCAATATTGCTGACATGACTTTGACCGATCACACATAGGGGCTACCCCCACGTTGTCCGGCCAACTGACCAATCTTGATAGCGATACATTTTACGCCCTTCGGCAGCAATTAACCCGATGAATGCGCGTGAATAATTAGCTTTGAAACGTTTAGTGTAACACTAGGGCTGATCGCACTCCTTTCAAGATTTAGCCTGCACATACTACGCGCACATCTGTTCACCGCCGTACATTCGGGTTAATGTGTGCCCCATAGGCAGTCCCATTTTTTTTCTTGGTCAAAGATTTCGCGGTGTTGATTATAATTTGGGTCTCCTTAATTTATCAGACTGAAGGGTCATACATCAAAAAATTCGTATAATTCAGCTCTTGTTTGTCACCTTCAGCGACTGTCGCTCTTGTCTGAATTACGCAGCTCTTGGGAGCTTTTAATTGCCCCAACGAAAGTAATGTAGACGGGCTCGAATTCAATTAATCGCTCTTGGTACAAAGTTTGCTAAGTTAGAAGATATAATCTTGGTATTAGGGCCGTAAAATCTAGCTGTTTTTCTTCTTGTCATCTTAAAATTTACTTCGTATATGCATAATTATAATCATAAGCCCTTTCTGGTAGCTTGTTTAGCATTGGAAATTAACCGTTCTATTTCTACGATGGAACGTGGCAAATATTTTTTCCACTTTATCACTTGTTAAGTTTTATTCAAAATCACAATTATCACTTCTGAGGACGTATACGCAGCTTAATTTCATTTCAATTGAATTTCAAAAGATGGATAAATACATTGGGGTGGTTGGCGGGACTTTTCGCAGTCATGTTTTTTTACGACTTTATACTCCGATAGTTAACATAGTGTATTTTTTTTTTTATTTCCACTTCACATATCCAGATAAAATGAGCAAGTGAATCAAATTAAATGCAATTCAGTTTTAAAGGATGACACAAGATTACCATACGAGTTCGCGCTTGTCTGTTGCAAGTAACCTGAACAATCATGTCTGAAAACGGAACCATGACAGTTTTTTTTCCTTGATAATTGTAAAATGAGAAAATTATAACGACACGAATATCGCATTTTGGGGTTGCTTATACTTCATGCGTTTGTTTGTTTAGTTTGTAATATGATACACCGTACAATTACGCCATAATTTTACCGAAATAACGTAGGTAATATACCCAATTAGAAACCTATACCAATTTTAGTTGATTTAATGGCACAGGTTTTCTAAAATGTATAAAATGGTGCCAATTTTCAGCAAATAAGTCACCCAAAACGAGTTGTGTGGCGTGGCCGGTCAATATATCATTGATCTCTAATAATTACCTACCGAATAGACTTAGTCGTATGTTTGTCGTTGCAACAATGGAAATTCTTGCTGGCGATTCGTAGTAAAGGTTGCCGCCATGAAGCAAAACAGAAAAGAGGACAAAACCTCTCGGACCATCCCAAATTACCCCGCAAAGGAAACAAAAGTGAATCGTAATCATCCGTAAATTGGAAACTATAAGAAGTATAAGCTGTCTATTTTACGCCACATGGGCCTGACAACAGGGGCGGGCTTTGCGGTGAAGTTGGCAAAGAAAATAGAAAGACGGAATCGAAAAGTCGCTTCGCGGATCTACCTGGGTGAAGAAAAAGAAGAAACCGTAGTAATGCATTCGGTGGAATGAGACGGGGCGCTCCTGGCGACAAAGGGTGGTGGAATTGGGGGTAGAGCCATTTAACCGAAAATCAGCTGTAATTTCGCAATATACGCGATAACTACATATTCAATCTGAAAATTGCCACCCTATCGGTTTTTGTTGAATTCTTCGTGAGGAATCAAGGATTTTATATCGGGGGAAAATTAAACAGATCATTACAGAAACCTTATTAAGGTTGATAAAACTGGCTTTTCTTAAAGATGAGCATACTATAATCAGGATGGTGTATGTTTTGCAAAATAAATATATAGAGGCATTCCCTTTCAGACATAATTATCAATCTTGTTAGATTTAGTAAGTGTATAACACTGGCCAATTTTCATTTAAACTCGTGAATCTCATTCGCTTGAAAGATTACCTCACATTTTGACGAAATGAATGCGACATCGGCGGTTCGGCCTTTTAAACTCACTGGTTTCAACGAGAAGCATATTTGACCCCCACACTCTAAAAACACAAATGAGAAATCAATATTTAAAGGGGTGGAGGAGTGAACATACTTTCCTAATGTTGCACTTAAAATTTTAAACAGCAATGTTCATTTTTTTTTCATATTGATTGTTCATTGACGATACCTCGTCAGTTAACATATTAAACCAAATTGTATAAAAATTTATACAGGTTGTTTTATTTTGATTTTTCTGTGTACCCGGCACCGCTATATAAACTGGATATAGAGCATATACCTATCTAGGTTTTGAGGATTTGTCTTGAATTTGTTTACTTGATTAAAAACAAGCATTCATCTAAAAATTAACATGAATAATAAAAGCCACACTACAAAGTTGACCGTCGCAGCATTTTCTGATAATAATGTGCAACGAACAGGATATGTTTTACGGTGAAGTTTCCACAGCAGAAACCTTAAACAGTATACTTAACCCATTGGAGATTAAGGACGAGTTAACTCTTGTTGTGGTCTATGGAAAATGCGTGTTATAGTGAAATCAAATCGTCTCCAACGGGTTAATTCTGGTATCGATGTGTCCTCCAATCTACGAAGAATATTTCTAATCCTAGCTGTTATGAAATGTTTTAAAGATCTTTCGTTCTGGGTGTGCAAAGTTTTGGTGTTATAAACATCCTTGTACAATGGAGTCTTGAAGTAAAGGCCTGGTAAATATAATTTCTGTTGGGATTGTGTGGAACAGTTTGAGAATAGGGGGGGGGGCGCCAATGATCCAAAATGGTGCAAGCCAGCGGCGGATCAGGATTTTCAAAGGAGGAACTGTAGTCCTGACAAGCAACAAACAACAGTACAAAAGTCATCGGGTTTTGCTATATTTCTCTCCCCCATTTCATGGGCAATAAGGGACAACCAACTCGGCCCCCTTCTCAGGTCACTACATGTATTAGCTCAAAATAAAAGTCTACCCAGGCAAAAAGGGGTGTGTGTGCGTGTAAGCATCACGTGAGTCAACAGCAGTTTCAGCACGAGTATACCTCCCTACTCAAAATATTGCAACATACACTATAACGCATACATTTTACGTTGAAGGGGTTTTCTAAAATGATGTCCTAACTCCGTTTATTATTGGAAAATAACAAACTATTTGAAAAGAAATCAATGAATATACTTTCTCGTTCCTTCTCCAAGGCGGAGAGATTATTAAAGGCAGGCGCGCCACGACAGAGGGGATGGAATATAAAATTCAAATTTTTTCGCCTCCCTATAGGGGTGGGGGTGTAATTCACACTAGTCTAGTAATTCGTTTCATATTACCATGAAACGGTTTTGATGGTTTGGAAAGACTTCCAGCAAACAAAAAATATCAATGTGTTCCTCTGAACGGGTCTCAGAAGAAGACACACCCCTCGAAGACGAAAGTGACCTCCTATCTTCATAAGACAGTGACAAGGAGGATAGGGCTACTCATAAAAGATGATGGCTTTTTCTTCGCATCATTATATCAGTGTACCGAGAAGTCTCATGACAGTAAATTTTAAGATGTTTTACAATAGTAAACTGCCTTTAGAATAGAAAAGAGTAAGAAATTATATCTTGAAGAGGTCTTGTTTAAAATATGGCGCGTTTCCTCCTTAACACTGTCTTATGAAGATAGGAGGTTACTTTCGTCTTCTAGGGTGTGGTCTTCTCTGAGACCCTTCAGAGGATCATAGTGACATTTTTTGTTTGCTGGAAGTCTTTCCAAACCATGAAAACCGTTTCATTGGTAATCTGAAACCGAATTACAAGCTAGTGTTAATTAACACCCCCCGTCTACGGGAGCAAAAAAAGGGTTAAAATTTATGTTCCATCCCCTCTGTCGTGGGCGCGCTTGCATTTGAAAATCTCTCCGCCTTGGAGAAGGAACGAGAAAGTGTATTCATTGATTTATTTTTAAAAAAATTGCAATTTTTCCATAAGAAACGGAGTTAGGACATCATTTTAGAAGACCCTTCAACGTAAAATGTATGCGTTATATTGTATGTTGCAATACTTTTGAGTAGGGAGGGTACACAACCAGCCGACGCTCCTTTTCCAATAACTTCCCCTCCCCCTTTAAAAAAAACAATCATGAGTGATAGTAGCGGATCCAGGGGGTGAATGGCCAAGGACCCCCCCCCCCTTCCCCCAGCAATGCATGATGTGGTAGTCACCCGGGCAACAACAGATTCCTAATTTTGCTATAACCAGCTCTAAAATGCTATACGAATCTGTCCAACACCCTCTTTTTTTGAAAGGAAAATCACGTATCAGCGTTGTCTGAAGCGGTTGTCTGCGTTTTCATAATGCTAATCATCACTGTTCACATTTATTACATCAAATTAAAAGTGAATTTAAAGTACATAGATGTAACAGTTGTGCCCTCGAGTTTTATATATAAACACACTGATTCATCCTGTAATTTCTTTTTATCTCCCTCAAGCGGAAGTGGCGTTCGTGCTACTTAATTTTTGTCGAAAGTAAACAATTTGTTCAAAAATTTCCCGGGGATTTCACAAAAGTGTAGAGGAGGTTACGCGGACAGGTGCATTGAGTTGTGCACACACTACCGTTTAGGAGCGACACAGACAAGACAGATCAACACAACCGTTGTCCTTATATAACTAGAGTGTTCTCATAATTGCGGCATGAGCCATGCAACAGTTGCTGAAGTGCGTCAAACGGTGATTTTATCCCAAACGGCTGCGTGGATGTTATTTATTCGACCAAATTTCCGTCGAAAACAGAGGCACAAGCAATCACACTGACCGCACTTTTGCTTTCACGAACTACATCGTGATGAACATTTTCTTCTGTTCACATACTGATCCCATTTTGGGTTGTTCTTGTAAATATGTAATTATCTGACATATACCTCCCGTTTCGTAAAATATAGGGAAATATCATTTAGTCATTGTTGTCGTTGTTCTTAGAGATAATGTGACGGTATTTTGAGCGTTGTGTTCAACCAAAATATTGGTCAAAATCAACTGTTATTTCGTTCAATTTTTATTCAAATTAAGGTTTCATTTCCATGACCAACAGCAGCAGCAGCAGCCAGCAACAACAACAACATGCAAATATAACATACAAAAACATATAGAAACTAGAGAGTAGTAATAGTAGTAGTAGTAGTAGTAGTAGTAGTAGTAGAAGTAGTAGTAGTAGTAGAGTAAAAGTGAATGCTTTTGAGGACAAGGACTCAGATAAAGGAGCTGTGAATTGAGTATAGCACATAAAATATTGTAAAAGGAAAACAGGAAAAAAGAAGTGGATTCACGTACTAAAACAACTAGCAGCTACTTATGGACCTACATAATGTCAAATTTAATTAGCCTAATTGCCCTTTGTTACGAATACTGTCATAAAAACACCATATTAATTAGCATGTAACTCAGCGATTATTAGGGAACCTTCCATTATCACTAGGGAATTACTGTAGTTACCATGGTAATGATATAGACCTATATTACGCTGGTTTCTTATAAAACGTTTACAATTTGCTTCTTTGTTGTTTGGGTTTATTGTTTTGTTGGAATTAAGAGGGGTTTATGATAAATCTAAATTATAAAGTCAGCAGACTTTCTGACTTGTTTCGAGTACCGCTGTTTGAATGAGTTCAATAAATATAGTAGTCTGTATGAGCATATTCTATTACTTTTTTTTTTAAAATAATCTGATTCAATGTATTTCTAGTTTTGTTTTCAGATTTCGAGCCATAATTTAGTTTACTAGACATTAATACAGGCAAACATATAATGATTGCTTCTGGCAACTGAAATAATTAAGTCTCTATATTTTTGATAACGCACAGACCATCTTCTCTGACTTTTACGACCACTAGCTACAAATCTACCACTTTCATGCACCGACACCACTACTACCACAACATCAAGGGCGCCGGAAGCGGGAGGGCGGGGGGGCGGGGGGCAGAGGGGGCACTTGCCCCCCCCCAAACTTAATTTTTTTTTCGGGGGGGGACGGCAAAACGAGTTTTTGCCCCCCCTCCCCCCATGCTGCCCCCTGAAATTCAAAAATAACTAATCATTACAGTATTAAAGACAAAATGAGCAATAAAAGGCACATGTTCTTGCATGATAAGAATTGCAATTGCATAACTGAAAAATGCAAATTTCTTCCCTGACGGGCACGTAACATTTCTAAGTAATTGTGTTATGGTGGGCTGCTCGTCTTCGACGAGTGTGCCCCTGTGAAACCATACCGTGTAGTAAACCTTTTCATTTTTCCTTTCTCTCTAATTATTAACTTTTCTGCGACTATAAGAATATTTTTCAGTCTCGAACAATGCCGGTCACGTTTAGCTATTTGATGAATACATTTCGGACATAGACAGATAGCAGATGAATAGGATAGGAAAATACAACATAATAGAAAAAAACAGAAAAAAAAATCATCTAAAATTAGCTACGAGGAATAAAATAAATATTGAAAAAAGCACTAATAAGACGAATCATTAAGTGACAATAACGAGTATACTAATGAAGACGATAGACAAATTATACGAATGAGACATATAAAGAATAGAAATAACGATAAATAAGAAATATGTACAAATAAATAGATAATATGAAAAGAGATAATATGACAAAAAAATGAACTGTAGGAAATTACAATAAGTATATAAAATAATAAAAATATAAAAAACAGAAAAAATAGAAATAATATAATTGAATACAAGACCAAAAAAAAAATAAAAAAAAAAAAAAAAAAAAAAAATGTGAAAAAATAACAAAAATTGTGAGCGCTCGCATCGACAATATATGATAACGACTACTTTAGAAACTAAAAAAATGAAATAAAAGATTAATTTATAAGATATATATATATAATAATAACAAAATAGAATATATGAATATAACATTTTAAAATGACAATTTAATAAATAAAAAGAAAAAAAAAAAAACTAGATATAACATAATATATATATATAAGAGAAAAAAGTCAACTTAATAAAAAAATATTAAAGACATATAACTATATAAAAATAAAAATAGAAAAAAATAATAACGCAATAGACTAGAAAATACAAAAAAAAAAAAAAATCTTATTCATAATAAGATAACATAAAATTATATAATACAAAAAAAAAAAATTAAAAATTCAAATGAAAAAGAATAGGAAAGAAAAGAAAAGAAAAAAAAAAAAAAAAAAAAAAAAAAAAAAAAAAAAAAGAGATCATTACCAAACAAAAAACACAAAAAAAAACACAAACACCCAGCATACAAAGAGAATTGAATTCGTCACTCGACAAAAAAAAAAGAATAATACATGAAATAACTAAACCAAAAAATATACACATAGTGAAAATAATAGTAATTAAACATGATACCAAATACGAAAATAAATACGTATTAGACATTGAAACGATTATATCAAAATTAATAATAGAAGAGAAAGATGACCACACCTAGAATTATGCTTACATAAATTACAGATTATGTACAAACATAACTTACCACTGTAAAAGAAATATATTAAATGAAAAAAATAGACAAACACAAATAACGAACCACATATATCATTAAATATAAAAAATAATATATCAAAATAAAAAAGATAATAATATTACAATAGAACATAGATCAGTCTAATATATATATAAGATATATATTCAAAAAGTAAATAACAAATCAAGATGGAAAAAAAGAACAAAGAGGTATCAACCTATCACCAACAGCGCCAAGAGCGCTTCGTATATCCTCAGAGAGAATAAATAAGAAAACAACCAAATAAAGATATATAATAATAAAAAAAAATAGAGAAAAAAAAATAATTACTCTTAAAATAAATATAAAAAAAATAAATAACAAATAGATTAAATCACTAAATAATAATAAATATTACAAAGACAACGCGCTATACCTTATCAAAACTATATATCGTTGTACTCCACTGCTTAGACCAATCGCGCGCTCTTATCTTACTGCCCCGTCACTTTTCAAAAAGGTTTCCTACCGTGGGAGGGGGTATTATCCTCCCACACCCTCCCCCGTTCCGTCGCTACATTCCCTCGCATGTTTCCGTCGAGCCCCTAGTAGACCCCTGAAAATTTCTGCTTTAAAACCGCGCATGCTCACCCCCCCCTGCCCATCTTGGTCGCTTCGCTGCCTCGCCGAGGAACTCATACTGTCACTTAAATGTGCCCCCCATCGAGATTTTGCTCCTCCAAAACTAAAAGTGTTCCGGCGCGCCTGCCAACATCCCCACCACCATCACCACCATCACCACCACCACCACCACCACCACCGTCACTACTACCACTATCATAATCATCATCATCACCACCACCACCACCACCATCACCATCATCTTTACCACTATCATCACTATTACCACCAGCACAATCAATTCAACACCACCACCATACCCACCATAACCTTCACCACAACCACTACCACGACCACCTCCACCAGTACCACCATCACCTCAACTACTACCACCACCACCACTACCACTATCACCACCACCACTCTCACACCCCTCTCACACCACCCATGCCTCCATCACCACGACCACCACCATCCATACCTCCGTTACCACCACTACCACCATCACCATGATACAATTGCCACCACCACAACCGCTACCCCGCACCACTATAGCACAACTACCACTACATCATCACTACCACCACTACCATCACCACCATTGTCACTACTACCATCACCACCGTCATCACCACCACCACCACCACCACCACCACCACCACCACCACCACCACCACCACCACTACCTACACCACCACCATAACCTTTACCCCTATCATCACGATTACCACCAGCGCAAGCACTGCAACACCACCACTATCCCCACCATATCCTTCACCACTACCACCACCACTACCATCATCTCCACTTCTACCACCACCACTACCACTATCCCCACCACCACCACCACTCTCACACCATGCCTCCATAACCACCACCACCACCCATACATACCACCACTACCTCCTCTATCATTACCACCATCATCACCATCACCATAACGACTACCACCACCACCACCATCACCACCACCATTATCATTATCCTTACTACCACTACCACCACTGCCATTACCACTATCATCACCACCACCACCACCACCACCACCACCACCACCACCACCGCAGTCAACACCACTTCCACCACCACTACCACCACCATCACCATCATCAGCATCACCACCACTAACATCATCAATACTCCCACCAACAGCACCATCAGCATCTCCACCACCACCATTACTACTACCACTATCATCATCATCATCATCATCATCATCATCATCATTATCATCATCATCATCATCATCATCATTATTATCACCACCACCACCATCACCATCATCACTATCATTTTCTTCATCATTAAAGGTTAGTGACGTGATTGGGAACACTTGAAAATGCCTCAAGAACCAAATGAGTTGAAATATATACCAACTATACACTAGCAGGGGTGGATCTCCCACCTGGGAGGATTTGTCTGTAATTTGTTTACTTAAGGAGAATCAAGCATAAACATAGGAGTATCTTAATTTTATCCGGGGACGATAAAAATAAGCCCCATATAGAGCCACACAGCAGGTTTCCGTGCTACGAGTGATATTGACATTGTTTATTTTAGAATGAGTCAACGTTTGACTTCAAGATTTTCACAGGAGAATCCTTGCATAGTTTACTTGATTCTAGAGTAGTTTCAGCCCAAGTTGAGGACTACCCCCAGTCATGTCATTTACCTTTAACCACCAGCACCAACACTGTAACATCACCAACCACCACCGCCATCACCACCACACTAGCTTTGTCATCATTACCGCCACCAGCAGCAGTAGCACCACCACCATCATCATCACCATCACAACCACTTCCAACACCACCACCACCACCACCACCACTGACCACCATCATCTTTATCAACACCACTCTCTCAATCCCTATCTCTCTTTGGCGCATCAATATTTTCCTGCAGTAAGCGCACCTTTTCCTGGGTTGTTTGTGTTCGGATGCATTAGTGTTTTTTGTTGTTGTTTTGTTTTGTATGTGTGGTTGTTTTGTAAGTTAGTTAGTTAGTTAGTTTGTTTGTTAGTTTGTTTGTTTCATACCGTTAAAATCAATCAA
>JZLH01S0317821.1:58965-72957 GCA_001188425.1 Eucidaris tribuloides
GCCATGTGACGGCCGAGTTGTTACCATGGATGCACACAGTCAGTTTTATTTTTCAGTTACAGGCTTTGTCGTTTGTTCTTTTCGTGTGTCCGATGTTGTTTCTTTTCGTATGTGCTTTGTATTTGTGTTATTGTTCTTGTTTATAAGTTTGCCATGAGCTTTATTGTTGTTTTTGTTGTTTCTGTCCTAGATTTGTTCAATCTTTTGGTAATAATAGTGGTAATTTCTTTGGCGTGCCCACCACAGGCAACAGCTTCTTGGGATATGCCTTCTTCATTACTTAAGTTAGTTATACGTATATATCAAATGTCAACATTATATATTTTCTGCTCGCATTTGTTAATTTTGTTAAATTGTATCATCAAAATATAAGTGCAGTCAATCAAAATATGCCTTAATGGGCCCAGATCTGCATAGATCGAGATGGAGGCTATGTTAATTGAGAACTCAGATTTTGTAAAAGGATGCGAAAACCCTCTTGCCATTTGTCGTTTGTAGCCCAATCAAATATTGCGGCAATTGACTCACACTGTATATAAATACTATCAACAATGCCCAGTCCAATCCATTGACCAAGATGAGAGGAGAGTGTCAATAGTTCGGGATCAGAAAAGACTACCGGATCATAAAAGTTGGTTCCTACGTGCGTTTGTAAGTGTGAAAGTATGCATTATAAGTGCATGTATTATATTACTTTAGAAAATTACCAACTTTTACTTCACATTTCAAATTTACACTTTCACATTAGGTATCTTTATTTCTTAAATGTGAGTTTAACACATTTGGTTGGCGGCAACACCTAACCGAAACCAGATGTAACATGGTAAACAATCTTTTTTTTCGACTCGCTATCAGATAGTCTGTAATGAAATTCCAATTTATCGTATTCAAGGTCGTAAACATGTGAAAAAGTATTCCCTCTTTGACATTGTTGTAATATTTTATACATCCGGTCATTTCTTGTTATTTTGGCAGTCTATTTCCGTTTCGAACGGTTCCTATATCGACATAACTGCCTTAAATAAATGACTACAGTACATTATATCAAATGTATATTTTTTCTTAATTTATATTTCAGATGTACGACTTGTGGATGGATGTTCACCCAATGAAGGTCGAGTCGTTTATACCCAAGGCAATGTCACGTGGGAGGCAACGTGTGGTGAAAATCTTGATATCAATGACGTCATCATTATTTGTCGACATCTAGGTTTCCCTGGTGCGAACAGAGCCGTTATAAATTCAATGTTTGGAATGAGTGATCCAGCAACTACTGGTTTGTTTTGTACAGGAAGTAAGTCACGACACGATCATTGAAAATGGTACCTTCTGGTTTTTTAGCCAGGTGGTACTGTACGGCATAGAACAGAGAAGGGTAAAAAAAAACATTTATGTCATGGAGGGCCGGTAGTAGAACAGTCTATTTGACCAAATTGGCTACCTGGGTAAATAAGACGTTACTCTAATCATAATCCATATAGTGCAAATTCGTATTATTATTTGTATTAACACGTTCAACTTTCGAGGGGAGATCCTTAATCTTGGAAAGTAGGTGGTGGCCTTTCAATGGGGCCCATAACAATATTGAGTTTTCGTGGTAGATACAAGGTTCTAACAAATTCATCATTAGAAAAGGGTTTTAGCAAGTACTGGTATGCAAGCTATGAGAAGTTGTGTCAGCTACGGTAATTGCTACTGTGGTAGCATGTTTGCATGATAGATCCAGTTTGCTGAAATTCAAACATGCACATTTTGTTTCTTTATTTTCAGTAGTGATTACAAATATAGTCCTCAGTTTTACACGAGGGCAAATCCGTTTATCCACCATTGCATAAATACATAATTACTGTTATATTGGTGAAGGGTGACGAGGGGCTCTAATTACAAATAAAAAGAATTTACTGCCACTCAATGCTTTCAATCCTATATTCGTATTTTTTATTAGATATACGCTGTCCTGATTGGTACCATACAAATTCTCTGTCTTTCGGACCACAGGTCAATACTGATTCCCCCTTCACGACTAGTCTCTATCCCTTGTATTAGAAATATTGTCCATTCCTCGACAGTTGGCCTTTAACTAAAAATTACTTCTCAACAATGACCAGATATTACATGCAATTTCGTAATTGCCCTTGTTATACCCCTGCAGTTGTGCAGATGAATTTGTTACGGCATTGTTTTATGATTTTTCATATTTTGCTTATTAATGCAGGTGAAAACAGCATAACAGATTGTCCTCTTCATACTGTTGGTATGCCTACCTGTTCTTCTGTTGGTGCCGCAGTGTGCTATGGTACGGATTATAGGTTTGAGCAAACCTCATACAAATTGTACCATCACTGCTGGAAATAACAGAGATTCGTCAGATTCATGGACACACCTCGACCACTAAGTGGATTTTATCCATTTTCATTGAGTGACACTGTGATCGCTCAGTTTTCATCGTGTAAACACACTGTTACGACTCTGTGACTGTGTTCTTTCCTGCAGGGATGGTGTCCTCCCGGCGGTGTCCTGGCAGTTGGCCGTAGCTAGATTTTTTCAGCGGGGGGGGGGGGGCCACTGGGGCCATGACATTTTGTAGGGGGCACCAAATCCTAGGTACAAAATTTTCTCCGGCTCACGCCAGTCGCCGAAAAGTCGCTCAGCGGAGGGGGGGGGGTGGGGGCTAGTGACGAAAAAAAAAACATTCCTCCAAATACCAGGTCCAAAATTTTTCCAGTTACGCAGGTCCAAAATTGTTCACGGTCATATTTTTGGGGGGCACCTGGGGGGGGGGGCACGTGCCCCCTAAGGCCCCGTTACGCTCATGTGTGTCCTGGCCCTGTGCCCTGGATATCCAACATTTCTTTGTAAGGAATTGTCGTGTTTCAAAGCATCTTCATACATTTTAGTTGGAAAGAAAACGTCAGCAGTGGCATTTTGGTTGCAATTTTTTATTTGAGGGTGTTTTTTCTGGGTGGGAATTACAGAGAGACATTAAGGCTAGGGTGTACATAAAAGATCTTTCTCAGCTGATTGGTTAATGAAGGCATCATTGGCAAAAGTGGAGCAGACAATTGCATATTGTGATACAAGCGCCAAACAACATATATTTCTTTATTTAACCGTTCGTATTACTATGTATGTAGGAATAGAAAATTAAGTTCTCAATGAGGTTATACCACGTTTGATAGGAGTTAAAGCAATTTGGTGCTAAATGTCTGATTTCTAACTTTTTTTCTCAGTTATTATATTTTACGCAAATACAAACTTGTTTATAGTTCTAAATTGTCAAAAAAGCTGTCCCTAAAATACAAGCATAACACTGTGTAAAATATCATATTCATTGCATTTTTTTCAAAAGAGGTTATATAAATGCTCCAAATCATTAGTGAAAATAGCAATTTGTAGACCTTTACGTACACAATAACTGGTATTGCAGCTGTGTCCTCTTAAACCACACATTTATGCATATATGTTTTGTGGACCTGGGCGTGTCTTTCGTGTCCAGATTCTATCAAATGATGGAATTTCTCCTATACCTTCATCGTGTTATGAACGTTTTAGACCAGTAACACCCTGAAAGTTCATTCATATGAAAAGCGGCGCTACAACTGTCCCCAGAGAACAGGTTTCACCCTAGATCACAAATATAATTACCGGTGGTCTCTGTCATCGCTTTCCCGCCAAAAAAACACAAAATACAATCGTCATTATACCAAACCTCACTTTCTCCAATTTCTAATACTCATGAAAATAAGCATGCTTTCAA
Source organism: Eucidaris tribuloides (assembly GCA_001188425.1). NCBI lineage: Eukaryota > Metazoa > Echinodermata > Echinoidea > Cidaroida > Cidaridae > Eucidaris > Eucidaris tribuloides. Next base: position 62,723 of record JZLH01S0317821.1, read on the forward strand.
ACCCGATTAATGTGTGGTCGATAATGCATTGCTTTGCTTTCAATATTGCTTCAGTGAGTGGTTTTACCACGGTACGGAAGAACGCAGGGTATACCATCAAAGCCCGCCAACTAAGACACCTATGCATACTCTTTCAGAAATATGTGGGACCAACGAAACACTACTCGGGGCATTGAATATTGATTGGTAGATACAACCAATGTTGACACGCGGTACTAGGTTCAACTATTGTCCATACATATTTTTGAACCAGAGTGACGTCACTCAATTTTGCATGTGCTTGCTCTACATCCAGATGACAGGTACCTTGGATGCTTTGTTGATAACGTGACGGATCGTGTACTGAATGGTAGCTTATCTGTCAATGATTCATCTATGACCATCGACTACTGTATCCGGTTTTGCAACGAATCCACCAATGACTACGTGTTTGCAGGACTTGAGCTAGGTAATGAATGTTACTGTGGAGCTGCTGGTATAAAGTACTGTCGACTTGGAAGAAGACTGGATGATGAGTGTCAGCAGAGATGCAGTGGGAAGAACACGGAGAGCTGTGGGGGCATTAAACGTATCGCAATATTCCAAAGTAAGCTGACATTACAGCATGTTGCACAATACAACTATCATGATTTTTATCGTGTCATTATGTTGCTAAGCGCATTTTTCAAATTCAAAATTAGCTTTTTCCTGCATTTACGTATGTAGAATTGGTTTGCAAAAATAAATAAACGCCATTTTTATCAAATTGAGGGTGGGTGTTGTTAAATGATAAAAGTAATTAGCAGGGAACACACAAGAAAGATTTCTTCTGTGTTTTTTTAACAACCCCACTTGCACCGTGGGTTTTTTTTATTTGGGTTACTTATGAGGACAAAATGACAGTTCGCATCATTGTTGATCACAAATAAGAATTACAATAAACAAATTTAATCTGAAAGGTTCTAAATGTACTAAATCCAGAAAAAAATCTTATTAACCAAACTTGTATCACTTCAAAAACTTTAGCCGAGTTTTGATCAAAATAACAATTTTATATCATTTGGTAGTCAAACAAATACATTACATCATTGGGCAGTAGTAAAATATAGACTTGTCGTCTTTTGCAACAAAACAAGAATTGGACTTATCGGTTTTTGCTGGTAAACATATCGAAAAGTACAGAATTTTACTTTTTCCTCCTTGATGTAGATTTCTTAAAAATTAGACCTTCTATTACTTATCTAACTCTATCACATAACTGAACTTTAAACAGTTAGGGTTAAAATCCTTTTAACAACAGACATATCGATTTAAGAAAAAAAAAGAACAAATGGAATTTTGTATTTTTAAAAACAAACTCTTCTGAATCATATGAATTTATATTACAAGTGGGGTACTTATAGATATGATACCTTGGCGGTTGTGATTGATTGATTGATTGATTGATTGATTGATTGATTGGTTTTATTTCATTCTTCATGATAGAAAATTATACACAAAGATTACGTTAAAAATCTTTTTAAAAATACATAAATGTAAATTTATATTATCTCACCAGCAACTGATTTTAATTTATTTATATCGACCATTTAGCAAAAGGCATATAAAAACGGGGTTTGTTAGGTGCAAGAAAATTAAACATTTAGGCAAACAATGCTTTCTTTTCATGTCAGGTGATGTAGACATCTTAAATGTGTAAATGCGTAAATGGAGGTTACAATACACGATACGAGGTGAGATAAAAGCGTAAGAGGACAACTCAACAGAGCACATCTCCTGGAAGGAAACTCCCCGGAGGTCAACTACCCTGGAGGAGAATTCTTCCGCCGGAGTTTAATGATGTGTCCACTTTAAACCTATGGGGGTTGTCCTCGCGGAGTGCTTTTCCGTGGGAGCGGTCCTCCAGCGGAGTTGACATTCGGGAGAGTGCGTGGGTGTATGCAAGGGGGTTGGGAGGGTCGTACAACCCACCCGAAATTTCGAAAGGTCCACACTTTTACCAAAGACATTTTTTTTCGAGGGCCTTTTCACAATGATAAGCCTATAAATGCAAAAGCATTGATCAGATACATTTTTTTTTTATTGTGAAAAGGTCCAAGAAATTATGATCACGACCAACCTGACAAAATCCTGGAGTGGTCATCGGGTGAGTGGTCTTCCGGGTGAGTTATCCTCCGAGGAGAAGTTCTAGAACCAAATAAAATAAACAAAACGCGCAAAGTAGGTTGGGGGTATGCGGATATGAGGACTGGGATCAATGATGATTCGGAGAGAAAAACGTAATTCCGGTAGAGAATTTTTACATTTCTTAAGACTTGATTTCAATATCTGTCTGCATTTTTCAAACTAACACTAGTGGATCTATCGGGGTAGGCGTTTAACCCCCCCCCCCCCCCATGGGCTGCCAAGTGAATATTTTTATGATCTTACTGTGTTAGCAGATATCCGGAAAATTAAAACGTATTGAAAATGTTTAAAAAGCATTGAAAAACACTACATAACTATTAAACTTAACATGAAAACACTATCAATCATACACAATTTCTTACTTTTTTTGGAGCGCTTCGCACGCAAATATACACAATCTTCACATTAAACATCAGCAGCAGCAGCATCATGAACATTATTACCATGTCTTCATAATCAACATTTAACGTGTATTGAAATAAATGATTGTTATAAAGTAAGTCAACCAGATTAAAGATATTGTACTATGTGCCGTGCCACCTCAGTAATTTGCTTTGTTTACGTGTTTGCAGTTGCCAATACCACAGTGGAATTAACTCGTGAACAGGAAATAGGTACGTATGCAATAATGACATACCTGCATGTAAAGACGGCAGAATATAAGCATACAATAAAATCTATATTGATTAATGTTTCCTGTGAATTTCATCACATACCCATTTATAATCATGACTATAAAGTCATCGGACTACGTGAAAATTGTAAATGGTTTGTGTTGAAGATAGTTCGAGTTTGTGCATGTAATTTCCCATGCCGTTCAGGGTCTCGTAAGGACATCATTACGTTTAGTTAAGTAGTTTACTAGTGCTAGCAAGAGCGAGTCATGTTTTACTTTGAATTTTACAGATATCATCGCAGATGAACGACACACAAATCATAGACACATATTTAAAACCTTACTAAATACATATTTCAGAAGAAAATCCGACCTTCCTATTGAATGCATTAGCTTTCCGCAATCATAACAAAATGAAACAATTATTATAAGAGGGTTTTTAGTTAAAAGTTCGTTTTCCTCCTTATTGAAAGCAATTGTGTAATGAAGATCGAAATGAAATAAACGTAAGATGACGTTATTCCTGCCTACTTATGAAAACGAAGAAAGAGAGAGGGGGGGGGAGAGATCCAACATCGTTGTTTTATGTTTAGATATTGAAAATAATTGAAATGTATTCTTGGGCTTGGTTTCAGAAACCACGATCGATTCCTCAAATGAAGCACAGATTACGACTTATGGATCGTATGGGGTGACGTTACCGTCAGCGACAATGCTCTCTACGACAAAAACATCACCTCCACAGAGTAAAAACAATGTTGTTAAGTATGTAATGTAAAAGAGGGAGGGGATTCCAGCCGCCGAAATTTGGTTTTCAGCTAATCACTTAGAATTCATAAGACAACAGACAGACTGTCAGATGTTATTGTAGAATCAACTGGTGAAAACTAAAATCCTCCTATTCATAGTTGTTTGATTGGCCAAGATCATGCACCAGTGACTCTACCATATGCAGAAATCTACAAGTGAAAGTTACAGTCGGCGTCTGAAATCACGACCAACTTCTAAGTTAATTGATACCAGTATATTATGATGTGTGACTAGTACCTTTGCCTTGAAATTTTGAACATTTCTGACACATCAATATAATGAGTAATCATCTAAAATAATCAAGAATATTTTGTAGCGCTGACACATCTGGCAAAACGGATTATGGATAGGCCTACTTATGTTGTTACCGATGGCCAAGAAATGTTTCAGCAAAATATCTTGTGGTCCAAGAGTTATTTGGTTAAAGCGTAATAATCATGATATTGTTTTGATTGTAAACCTACAGATTTTTCCTTATACGCTAATGAATTAGCATGTGGAAAGCTACATGTAGATGTATTTCAAAAATCTATATTTAAAACATGATCATATGGCAGACATTGTCACTTATCTCAGTTCTTATGTTTTACAGGTACTTCCGCTATGATAGGAGGGGCTGTAGCAGGAGTAATCGTCATCATCATCGTCATAATCATCGTTATAGTCATTGTAAAAAGAAGGTAAAGAAGCACTCAAAATCAGGAACAAAACTTATGACCAGCAAAAGGATTTGAATCGAACGGGTATTTCCAAAATTGAGAGCTAAGAAAGTAAAAAAAAATAAAACAGTTTAAAGCAAGATGTGATTAGTGCAAATTGTGCGGAATTGATCCTCAGATTTTTCTCCAAATTTCTTATATTTCTATCAAACTTCCACAAACTATCATTGAGTAAATGGTTTATCTACCCTGTATTGAATAATTGCTATGATTAGATTGTCTCAAACACTCTAAGAAAATGCTATGTTTCTTAAAGGTAAGGTTTAAACATATTATTTCTTTTGTTGAAAATTAATGAAAATAACTGTGGCCCTATACTGGTGACATACACGTCCAAGTAAGACGTTTCAATGACGTGTTGTAATAAAGATTTCTTGTGCATAGCAGTACATAATGATGAACGTCTTGTATTAGAATAATCCTGTGTCATGATTATCGAATTTTTGACTTGTAGCCTAAAGTATTTTAACTCAGAAAGTATAGTGAATGTTCTTGATTGAGCAAACTTGGTCTAAATAAGTTTTCGATACGTACAACACTAAGGATTGTACTACATCACGTTGTGGTTCTAATAATCTGACTGAAAATATCATTTACATATTATACCTCTTGATACTGTGATTTTTTTCGTTCTCCCTCCCAGAGACCGTGTCAAAGCTGGCGCCCCATCCACAGATATGCCATCCATCGATCTTGTAACCCGTCCACCGCGGCCTGCAGTCAGCAATGTGTACGATGATTTGGATGAAGGTGTTTCTAACGAGGTAGTAAATGAAGAAGTCGGGGTTTATGCCACGCCAGAAACTAATCCAGATCTGTCGAGCAATGTTGGCATTGATTTCGAAGGAATGTACGCCAAACCCGATAAAACCGGGGCAGCTGACGCAAATAGAAGCCTTGGTTTCGAATCAGGCGAGTTGTATGCGATGCCAGATAAGAGCAGAACCGAACCAGATGGGTCCGAAATGGTCGATAGTGGTGGTCTGTACGCTATGCCAGACAAGACTCGGGAAAGAGACGCAAACAAAACATCCACCAAGCCAAATGACACGTCTGCTGGCGTGATGTATGCCATGCCGGACAAAAGCCGTCAAGGGAGTAATGAAGAAGAGAAAGACAGCACTTTGATGGTTGAAAATGAAATTTACAGATCCTAAAACTGTCCTATAATAATCAACGACGTATAATCCACTCGACAAACCAACGTCTTCCGGAAAGACTGAGAAATTACTGACATAATAATACTATAGTGCATCCAGCTTGCGCCTTACCGCTAGTTCAGTAATTAATTTTGATTGGTTGAAAACGAACATGGAGTCAACATATTACCTACAGGGTGGACCAGAAAGAACGCAACACCCGTGATTGTTGATTTCTTCAACATCATCTGCAAAATATCATTGTTTTTGTTTCATTGGTTAGAACATTCTTTTTGATGTATACAACTGCTTAGCTTGGCTTTTACATAGAAATAGATATTCATAAGTTTGGAAGAAACAGAAGAGTACTGTAATGTTGATCAAAATATGAATTATAAACGAAAATAAAAATGCATCATGGCGTTTTAAAAACTATAACCACGTAACCTTCAGCGCTTATATCGCATTTGGCTCTGCAGTGTGTGTAATTCCAAACACGACACTCGTGTAATCTCGTTGATATCTAATCAAATTGATGAAATACAATTCCGCTTGGCTTCTTTTACACAGAAATATCTTACATTGTTTGTAACAAAAATAATTATAATGTCATCTGGACTGTAGGGCATTGACCAAATAACGCTCTAGAAAAAAGTTCCGTTACACACTGATTAGCATGAAGTTGCTGATGAGAAAACACATTTGTTCTCCAATTTTTATCAGCGCATTAATGAGATAATCGACTAATTAATGAGGTAAAGTAGTACTGAACGGTACGTGTATGATTATCTGTCAGTAAGTTACAACGAACGTCTTTAAAAACTTGCGCCTGCGTGTACATTTGCTCGGGCATGTATTGTGAAATAAATATTCAATATTTTTTGCATAGAAATACGCGTTATTTCAATATTTTAATGCCAATTGACCATTTTCATACTGTATGCAAGTTTTATGCATACCTTGTTGACAAAGGTACTTGACACTCTGATAGCTTGCCGGAGGCTTGGCAGAGGCTTGCCGGACATACAGCAATAACTAATAATGTATGCAGGTTGCATTTTCAATATTGAAAATGTATTCATAGGAATAGGTGAAGGAAAAAGCTCGTCACTAGGCTTCGGAAGACAAATCATCCATAAATTTGAATACATTATGAAACTAGTCTCTTTAATTAAGATATTGGATAAATCATACTACAATCAAATGTTTTGGGGTCTAAGATCTGTGACGAAACGTCAGAACATTAATACAGTAATACGTAAGATTTGAAATCACAGAGATGTGAAATAATGCTAGGGGTCTTTATTTTCTTTCTTTCTTTCTTTATTTTTTAGATATAAAACTATCTTCCTAAGTTTGGAGAATCACAATGGCCCTACCAAATTTACCCCAAGTTTCAATGCTGGTGTTCTTAAAATGTTGTGGAATAACTGAATCCGCAAGAATATCTGGGTAAACGTTTCATTTAAGTAAAGACGAGTATAGATTTGGATCCCTTCGGGAATCCTATACAACACAGTATAACTCCGGCAGTCGCTAATTTCAGACTGTTACGCACTTTTTGCGTATTATGCTATAATTCATTATATGGATCTTTGAGCAGGTTTGATTCATGGTGTATACATTTAAAAATTAAACTTTTATCATTCTGGTACTGATAATAGACTCGTTATATATTCTAGTTGTTCTTGATTTCCCACCTTTTCCAAGTACATTAATTTCTGGTACCATTGATTATTGTCCCACACATTCGGCATAGGCCTACGGGCATGTTCATTTTGCGTGGCCAGTTTTTTTTTTTTTTTTGCCGGAATTTTTAGTCACCGGCCAAATAATCAAATTAGTTGCAGCATTTAGCTATTTTATCTAAGAAAGGTTTTATATATTTTGATAATATTGTTCGTGCTTTTTTGTTGTATTTGCCCAAATATCTACATTTCTTTTGCCTTTTATTATCGGGCTGTCAAGACGAGGGCCCCGAAGTCAGAGCGGTGGAATACTCCATTAGGTACAGGCCGTTTGCATATTTTTGCTGGATTCCCAAGGGAGTATAGAGCTGATCAAGAATATAAACTCAAAACTTTACCTACGGAAGCATTATGTTATGTTTCTTGTTTTGGTTTTTGGTTAGTTTGTGTGTAGGTGGTGTGTTTGTTAATGTTATGTCGTGTGCGTGTGTGCGGTCGTGTGTATCTGTGTGTTTGTCTGTGTGTGTGGTGTCTATGTGTGCTGTGTTTGTCTGGTAGTGTGTTTGTTGTGTTTAACCCTGTGTCTGGGTGTGGGTCTGTGTGTGTGTGTTTGCGTGTGTGTGCTGTGTGTTGTCGGGTGGGTGTGTGTTACTGTGTCGTAGCTGGTGTGTGTTTCTGCTGTGTCTGTATGATGTGTGTGTGTGTTGTGGTGGTGTGTGTGTGTTAGGCTATGTGTGTGTGTGTGGTGTCCTGTGTGGTGTGTTGTGTGTGTGTGTGCTTGTGTGGTGTGTGTCGTTGCGCGCAGCGCGCGCGTTTGTATTAACGTCAATCGTGGGACGTATGTCAGGAATATATTACTAATCGATGGACACATAACCATGGACGTCCACGGTAAATCGTTGTTCTAAGGACCTCTACTAGACTGTCAAGAATCATACACACACACACACACACACACACACACACACACACACACACACACACACACACACACACACACACACACACACACACACACACACACACACACACACACACACACACACACACACACACCCTGAAATATATCGACGCTCCTCTTACGCGATGTTCGAGCACTTCCAGTCGGTAAATTTTATTCTTGCCAGTCGGCAAAATGACCACGTACCAAACCCCCCCCCCCCTTCAACAATCAAGATGCTCTAGTGATGCCCCTGCCTGAAATGCTGATTATGTGGATTATGTATCCAACGTATCCCCCTCCCCCTCCCACCTCAAGAATAACACACACAACAATGTTAAGTTCAGATTTGTTCGTCAAGTTGTCGATAGAGGGAGTACTAGCGATACATTTGCCAGGCCGAGCCATGTAAGGACTCTTGCTCGGTGACGATTATTCATTAGGCCTACTTCAGCATGGATCTAAGTTCTCTTCATACATGGACCCATATCGAGCCTTCACGATTCCTTTTGGAAGAGTAGTCCTAGTCTACAAGTCTGCCTTCCTATCACAAAGACACATGTTATGGGTTCAGGGAATACAGTGATGATTCAATTCACATCAAGGTCATGACAGAACGAAACAATTAAAGAATCGTAGGAAATTAGTCTACAGACTTGTCTACTACACCGATTTATTGTGAGGAATATGGAAGCGGCACGTTTTTTCCACGCGTTTGAGTACTTAGCCCATTATGGCTTACTGAATTTTACGTTATCAAAATTATTGATAATATAGTGAATCGCATATCTCTTATTTTAAATGTAATTGAATTAATATATGTATTATCGAGAGTCCAAGTGTCCGCATGGTATGCAGATACAAAATTCGGATCGATTGCAAGCAGGATTTAAGTCTGAGTCCATGTTTCATTATTTGAATTATTTTGAATGTAAATTATTTAAAAAGGGTCATTTGAATTTTACTCCGCCGTTGGACTTGTGTTGCTGTCAGACGTTACCAATGTAGTGGAAACCAAATACCTGCTGGTGAAAACTTACAATAATTTATCAGAAACCTACACCAATGAAGATGGACCCGTGACAGGCCGCCTCAGTTACGTAGTGGAGGATGAACTAAGCGGATAGAGGCTGCTGTTTACAGGCCCGTATGTAGCCAGGGCATGCGATGATGAAGCCATGATGAGCGAAGGTGCGTATTAATATGTAAAGCTTGGACCATAAAAGGACAACATTTTGCCCAGGACAGATTTTTTGTTTTTCTGACAGAAAATTTTCAAGCAAATCAGTTTAAGTATCAGTTTAATTTGATATGATACTTTGTTTGCAGATACAAGTTTAAAGTAATTACAATAGGAGTAATTGCCCAAGCGAGCGCAAGAAGCGAGCGGTTTGGGATAATTTGTACATTTTGAAATGGTTCACGATGCAATCTGGTTCAAAGCTTTTAACCAATAAGTTGGCGTTTTGGCGATAATATTATTCTTACGAATATCATAAATTACGATGAAAATTAGTGAATTTTTCACAAATGCTTCTAAGTCACTTTGAGTACCAAACAACTTACCTGTATCCACAACTGAATGCAAATGAGCTGGCAAAAGAATGATATTATCATGTTGGCATGTCGTTTCGTGTTTTATGTACACATCCTAAATGACATAAGCGAGATTCAGACGGCTTATAAACCGTGGAATAATAATTAACCTTGTAATTAAGCTATACGAGACGCAATGCGTCCGGTAAACGAAACAAAACAGAACATTATCAACTTCTCTTTTTCAGAATTTAGATCGCAGAAGATCCATTGTATATCGTTCAAATTTTCAAAACAGACAAAAAGCTGTTTGATTATCCTGAATGAACTGGTGACTTGTACATAGTTTGGATTTTTTTTTATTATGTTCACAATGCTTCCAATAACAAATATGCTCTAGATACCCAGATGATTTTTTTTTAATCGCTTGTGTTGCACTTATTTGTAGAAGTTAGGTGGTTAGAGCACTTAACACGACGTGAAATCATGAAGATATTTAATCAAGTTGATATACAATTTGATATTTGATATTTCCTTGACGAAGATGTAACAGGTATGAGAGTTTAACGATCAAATAAAAAAAACAGAAAGGTGGTAAACGCTTGTTCTTGTATGTGCGTT
>JZLH01S0317865.1:0-15945 GCA_001188425.1 Eucidaris tribuloides
TCGGCTAGCCGATGGCCACTTGATAACTATTTGAAGCACATCAGCAAACTCAGTTTTTGAAACAGCATTCCATTCAACCATCAGGAAGATATCAGCTAGCGGATATCTTCCTGATGGCTAAGCAGTAGGTATCAGGATGACATCAGCAAACTTAGTTTCTAAAAACAGTTATCAGAAAGCCATCAGGTATTTTGTCAGTTAAAAAATTGGCGGAAAATTCAGTTCTACAAATGGAAATGGACAAGCCTCCTACAGTTGAAGATTACAGTGGTGCAATTCTCTACAAATCTGGACTAAACTAACATCTTTGGAGTTATAGCAAGTTAGGAACGGATCCTTTGTGTCAAGTACAGTAAGTGACCGAATTTATCTTAATTTCATTTCATTTTACATCATAAAATGTAACATCAAAGGTTGATGCTAGATCATGCACTAGAGCATTCATTGCAGTCCCATGCCTTGAGTTTTGTGTAGCTATAGGTAGAGGAGTGTTCAATTTGCAGCTTACAGGTAATTGTCTGGTATGGACTTGGTGTTACTTAGATCCAGTAAAAGAAAACTGGGGAATAGAATTAATTTGCCCTTTTTAAAAACAAAATGAGTGAAAATAATGATGTCATTCAGAAAATACTTCAGTTATTGGCAAATCCAGCATTATACAGTCATTACATTCAGCATTTTTTTTTTGGCAACTTTGGGGGCATCCCCTGAAATATCATTATCGTTCTGAACCCATTTGTGCAACACGTCACACTAAAGTGCAACAGTTTGAATTTGAATTAGGTCTTTTCTTATCATTTTTTTATCACACATAACATTTGCCGTTACATGTTTGTGCATGCACCCATTGTGCCAGCTTGCCAATGGTATTTAATTTGCATGTGAAATTGCCATCCGATAGCCATCCGATGGCATCATCCGATAGCCATCCGATGGCTATCGGATGATGCCATCCGATAACTATCGGATGGCAATTTCACATGCAAATTAGGTACCATCAGCAGGCCAGCAGATAGCCATCCGCAGTGCACAGTTTTTTTTTTTTTTTAGCTATGGGTTCTTCTCGGAGATTAAGGCGGAGTTTCATGAGGGTCATAAGTAGCTCATCTTCAAGGGACTGAGTGCGTTTTTTTTTCCCGGGTTTCTGTTGATTTTTTAACTTGATACGTTTTTTCCTCGAACGACGACTGTCCTTTAAAGTAGTGAAGGGTTTGAGCATGAGGGCGAACTTGTTCCATTAGCCACCTGAACAACTGATACGAGGGGAGTCGCCGCGTGTCAGTTTTGAACGAGTTCATCAGACGATGAAATATCCTCAATCGAGAATCTCTTTGTAGCAGCAGCAGCCTTCTCAAGTGTAACAACCTTTGCAGCCAAGTCATTAATAGTGTCCTGCAACAACTCACACTTTGATGTCACTTCCTGCAGCTGTGCCTCGATGTTGTTGACGTAGGCTTGGGAGAAGACCTGGGGACCATCGTCTGGAATGCTGGCATAATTGTGTTCAGTTACAAAATCTGTCGGGTTGACCTGTACTCCGGTGGACTTGGGCCTAGTATCTCGGCGACTTGGCTTCGGTGTTACATTCTCCTTGTCACGTGGCTTTGGAGGAGCTCGGGACGGAGTCTTGGGGTAGTACGTCATACCCTTTCAGAAAGAGTGACGGATGTTGATCATCAGGGTACGGTTGGCCATGCTTGAAATGGTTGCTGCACACTCGTGTCGATGAAGTCACCTGAAAACAGTCTCGGTTAAGAAGCCTGGTCCAGTGGGCATAGTTCCGACGATCCGCACACTTATGAAACTTCAGGTTGATGACATGGTCCTTCACGACATATCTGTATGTAGGAAGAGACAAAAGAAAATAAAAATTAGTGTGATCAGAAGCAGCGAATAAATTTGGTGCCCTTATAAATACAGTGTAAATCTATTGATAACTATCCCCGTAACTATCATTTGAACCATAACTGAATTCAAGCTAACAGTAACATACCATTACCCAAAATTGCAAAAAGGCAACATAGTCTGCTTTGCCATTCTGATGTAGACTCTAACATACATCTTACTCTTACTGTCTGAGTTGTATCTTTTTCTTAGCTCAGTATTTTCCCCAGAGAAAATTGAGTATGAGTAGAGGCTCTATTTGATTTTTTTTTCAAAAATTTATTTACACAAGAGTGACAGTAGAAATTACTGGTTTGGTGTATACTTTTAGAAAGAAAACGCTAATTGTCAATCAAATAATTTGAGACTGCGAGAGCCAATGCCAGTCTACTGCATGCATGTTGATGATGACAACAACGCCGTAGCTACCCCGGCACGTACCCTCCACAACTCGCCTGCACAGGTACGCAAGTACACGGCGCAGTTGGGGGAAAACCTTACAAGTACAACAACATATAAGTCATAAAACATTTTAAAAAAATCTTACCTTTCTGGATATCTTCGGTCGTTGTTGCATCCAAAGACAGCACATCTGTCTCCACCAGGCATGTTGGAGAATCGATGTTATCGGAGTTGTAATCAGATATTTGTAAGACAAAATGCGACGAGATGTTTGCTGAGCAAAATCCGAAAAGTAAGTGAGCGAAACGCGTACAAAAGCTATGCGCGCGTCGGCTGCTAGCGTTTCCATGGCAGCGTCCAAACAATTAGCGATCCCATCATCCTTTGCGGCTCGCTATTTACGATAAACGCTATTGGACTGGCACAGGCGCAACGGGGGTGGGGGGGGAAGGGGCATATCTCATTGAGACCAGGACAGGCAGGGTACATGTAGGGCCAAGCCCTGGGGCAGGGCCAGGGCAGGGCCCAGGCCAGGGGCGCGGATGTGGTGCCAGGGTAAAATCTGACTTCCTAAGCCATCTATATCTGGGGGGTGAAGTCATCAGGGGAAAAATTTTGCCGGCCCAAATTTTCTTTCACCGCCAAATAGCGAGCAAAGGAAGGGGGTTGGTGGTGGGCGACATCAAACCCCCGCGAACGAAGGGTGGGATGACCAAAGACTGAAAAAAAATGTTGCCAGCCAATTTTTTTTTTCTTTTTAAACCCACCAAATAGTGCTCTAAGAAGTGGGGGGGGGGAGGTGTTGACAACAATGTGAAATTTCCCAGGCCCAGCCAAATTTTATCTTCGTGGCAAAACAGTAAAAATCATGGGGGGCTAAATTTTCAAAAAACACTAAAATTCTCCTTATTTTCATTACTTTAAAAACAATGGGGGGGGGGTGATCCCATTTGCGTATATATATTCCATAAAAGTGCCTTTTTCTCAGAAATTTGAAAAATATTGTACCGGTGCATTCAATATATTATCAGAAACATTTCATTGGGGCTTCTATGAAAACAAGAACCATTCAATTATCATGAACCATTAGAAAATGGCAATTTATGGAATTTATATTACATGACAATGACATGGGGAGCTGCTCGCATATGATGCCACAAGATTGAACTTTGGTGGATTTTCGCCAAACTTTCATTAATTATGTCTCTCTAATTTTTTTGCTTTTATGAAAACCAACTTGACGTCAGGGTGAACTTTGCCTTTAATTTCGATAAATTTTTACTTGCCCAGAAGCTTGCCCCTGGCTAGTGCTAGTGTCACTGTCAAGCCATTTTAGCCTAGGGCATCCAAATTTGATAGAAGGTAGCTCAAACATACTTGTAGACCTTTTTGAAATTATACACTACAAGTATACAGGTACAAGTACATTTATTGAAGTGGGTGTTCACAATTAGAACTCTCTAAGACTCTAACCAAATGCCACTGTGTAATTTACTTCACTATCTCAATGGGAGACTGTTGCAGAGAGGTCCAAGATGAGTCACCTTTTGAGATACACCCAGTATCATCTTTGATTGATGTGTAGAGTCTACTGTAAGGAGAAAATTAATCTCAACATTCAGTAAATTGATGTCATGAATAATCAGGTCAGTGCCATTTACAACAAAACTTCAAATACGTTGCATGAGATATTGTATATTTGGTACTGGAAGGTTATTGAATGAATGGTGAAAACGTGAAATAATTTATAATTGGTGTCTTTCTTCAGATTTCTCTCATTGGGTAAAGAGGAGCACAACCATTCACCATGGGGTCCATGATGGCAAAAGCAATGGATGAGAGCTTCAAGAAGAACAAGGAGTTCATGATGGAAACTCAAAAACTTACTGTAAGCAACATAAAGAAATAACTACATAGTTATTTTGTTTTTCCATATTTGCAGACATCAGGTCTAATTCTTAATGTGTCACTCGTGCGATTTCATGCCACAAATAGTTCCTTTCAATAAGAACTAAGTATGACAGTAAAGTTTGACAGTTAATTAATTTATTATTACACTTATGTATAGTGAAGGAATAGCCCTCACTAAATTACTCATACAACTGATAGGGTTTCATTGGATATTTTCCTACAGATTGAAAATTTTTGTAAGATTTTGTGTGAAATTGTGAAAAAATGTACATTTTATAAACATATTTGGGTTGTTGATTAACTCAAAATAAACTAGATTTTAATTTGTCACTGAGACGAATTGGTGATCCGCGTATTCGCTCCGATCAGCAGACCTTAAGAGATTGTGACAGTCTATATGGCGTATCATAACTTGTTCGAAGCTGTCCCTTTTCACCTCAACTTCTCTGTCAAAAATTACTTAATATTTCGGCGTGTGCGTACGCGTTCGTCGTGACTCCCACACGCATATGGTGAGCACCAGTGATGACCTTTGACCTGAAGTTACTGTGTACCAAGTTTAGTTATCACACTCTACTCCAGTCATGAGATATGCGCAAAACGCGATTTTACTTTGTGACGTCATAGATGACGTCAGAAGAATTTGTCATAGAAAGTGATATCTGAAACCTTATCTACGCATCATAGGCTATCAGAATAAGCAATAAAAAGTAGGGGTCACCTTTAATTCTAGAGATTTATCAGGTCATGCGTTGTATGGTGGGACCCCCACACTCTACTTGGCG
The DNA here is from genome assembly GCA_001188425.1 of Eucidaris tribuloides. Taxonomy (NCBI): domain Eukaryota; kingdom Metazoa; phylum Echinodermata; class Echinoidea; order Cidaroida; family Cidaridae; genus Eucidaris; species Eucidaris tribuloides. The sequence continues at coordinate 4,983 of JZLH01S0317865.1, forward strand.
TCGTTACATTTTTCAGTCCTCTTCTTAATTGAACTTGATGCATCAGAGCTATCCTTCATCCAATTATGATGAATTTGGGTTCATTCTGCAGCAAAATTACTCTGCTTTTGAAATCTGATAAGCAATTTTGCATTACACTTTGTTCAATTAGTGAGAAATGCAAAAATGTTAACGAGGGTAAATCTGGTGGATAAGCGGAGGAGGAGTATGTACAATCTCTATGGGGAAATTGCAAATTCACCTGTACTCTTTTGTTTTTGCTGCTATTTGCAGCAGATACACTGTAAGCTATCTTGGAGTTATGATATGCACCTGACTAACTTGACACATGTTGTACTTCACAATTCTCAAAAGTAAATGTGGCATTGTCTTCAAGGTCATTAATTACTTAATTAATGACTGGTGTAGCTGATGCTTGCCATTGACTTGTACATGTTATGTAGCATGAAAGTACTGCATGTAAGGACACACATATATGTTCACTTCACAGCTACATTTTGGTTGAAATTTTTAAATACACTCTACTGATCCATTTATTAAACAATATTCTACTAATTAATCTCTAAAATTTGTTAATTAGGCTCAGTAAACTGTTTGTTTAATTAGTGTAATTAATGTTGTTGTAACAAATCGCAACACAGTGTTAAGCATATTTTGCCACAACCTGTATCACTACATCTGAAATTTGAAAAGTAGTAAAACCATACATTTTCTTAAAGCTGAAAGTGTGCTCTTTCACACCATGATATCAATTATGAGCCTTGACTTAATACTGACAAGTGCAATGAGTTGTCATCAATATCACAAAATTATACATTTTTTGTGATATTACCCTTTAATTTTTTTTACACACCCTGTAGAGCATCTTGACCTTGGCTGATTGAGATTCTCTGAAGTATAAGCTTTCAGAAAATGTATACTTTTGTTAGTTTCTGATAAGTACTTTTTGAGTTATATTGGTTCAAATGCGAGAAGTGACAAAATTCTTAATTTTGGTGCCTGTAACGCAAAGGGGCCCCACCATACGACACATGACCATCAGCGATTTAGAAATGCCCATCTTTCACTACGCGCGCAATTCGCGCACATTTATATTTTTGGGGCATATAAGCAATATTTTGGGTCCTGACGGTCGGAAAAGGGTTCTAAACAATGTAGAATTCATCAAAATCCATCAAAAAAAATATGTTTTTTGGTCGGGAGAGGGGTGCGCGCGAAAAAAACGCACGTGTACGCGCATGCACTAAAATGCTCCAAATGACCTGAAACATATACATGTAGTACCGTTAATAAGAAGTCATTTGGAGCATTTTTATTTTTTGACGCGCCCGTACACGCATGTGAAGACGCGCGCGCGCACGTGGTTTAGACCAAAAGATGACCCATGACCTGAACTTGACCCTTGCGAAGTTTGGTTGTTTTATTCGACCGCCGGCTCGAGATATTGCAAATATAGGTTAACTCTAGCTTTTTTACTAATGACGTGAATAGATGACGTCACAAGCAAGTGACCACACTGACAAAAATTGTGTTGAGGTGTTGACACGTGACATAACTATGTTAAGTTACAAGATGATTGACGATGGCGTTAATGAGATATCGTGTCCACAAGAAATGACCAGAAAGAAACACAAATAAACAAACAAAAAAGAAAATTCTGACAAACTCTATGGTGATCCGCGTAAACTTTACAGAATATATTGTAACTTTAGAAATATTCACAACATTTTAATACTAGCGGGACCCGTGGAAATTCCACGGGTCCTAGCGGGTGAGGTTTATGTTGAATGGACATTATTTTGGAGATTAAAAAATTGTACATGTAATTGCCCTCATTAAATGTGTATGATTGGTCCCTTGCAGTACATTCTGGAATTTTTCTTAAACTGCAGATTCATATTTATTTGTTTAAAAAATTGTATTTATTTTATGGAAATTTTCAGAAGTTATTGTGAATACCTTTTTTTAAAGGAGTTGTTATATTATATTTTTTTTGATTCATTAAGGGAAAGAACATTGTTTTTTTTTTTAGATTTGCATTTTCTGAAGTACCCGTACCCTTGTCCCTTAAATTCCGGGCCCGTACTCATACCCGTACCCATGATCTCATACCCGTTCCCCTGTACCGTACTTACACCCTAACCCACAGGTCCATAGGTCTTATCCATATCCATACCTGTGCCTCTCATCTCGTGTCCATACCAGCTGGGTTGTACCCATACCCGTACTCATAAGTCTGTATCCGTACCTCTCGTCTCGTTCCTATACCTGTACCCAATGGCGGTACCCATCCCGTATCCACAGGTCCGTATCCTTACCTGTACCTCTCGTCTCGTAAGAGGCTGGTCCGTACCCATACCTCTCCTCTTGTACCTGTTCATAACCGTACCCGTTTTCTTGTACCTATACTTACATACTCATATACTCTTTATAATGTAGACTACATTTTTATATAAAATATCTGTACCCGAACCCATGGCTCTGTACCCGGATCCGTACCCATAACCGTACCCATGCTTCCGTCTGGCTCTGTATCCATACCCGCTCTTTGTAGTATTAATGTTAATGAGAAAAAAAATGCATTTATGGAAATCATGAATTTAAATAATTTTGGGATGGTGTATGCATTATTATTAGAATTGAAAAGACTGCACGTTTTAACTGAAAATTAAGTATGTTTTGCCAGACTTGTAGTACCCGTACAAATTCCCGAACCCATACTCATATTTGTACCCATGGTCTTCTACCCGTATCCGCTGGTCTGTACCCGTACCTGTACAGGTTCATACCCGTACCCTTGCCCCTAAGTCCGGACCCGTACTCACATTCACACCTATGCATGGTCACGTATCCGTACCTGTATCCGCTGGAGTGTACCTGTACCTGACCCACAGGTCCGTACGCCTACCCATACCCCGGACCCATCTGTACCTCTCGTCTCATAACCCGTTCATAACTGTACCCATACTTGTACTCGACTTGGACTGACAGAACAACCGGGGGGGGGGGGGTGTCACTCTCCACAAGGTCTGTTACCCACCCGTGTTCAACAACCTCAGAAATGCACCCTATACAATGTAACCTACATAACGAAATTTGCAACCCTTAATGGCGTAACACGAGAAAAGCTACCTTAAGCCGTGTGACTCCCAGGAAATCAACTAATTCTGATACCCTAGCTAGTGGCATGAATAGGGAATCCACTAACTTGATACCCAAGTGGCGTAAACAGTGAAATCAACTAATTTAAGTGTCACTCTCACCTGAAACATTATTGTACTTTGCGCAACCCGAAGAGGTTCACTTAGCACTTCATAGATTATTCTCCTAATTATCAAACGTTCATTTTGGAGATGTTATGAGATCCGCAAAAAAAATTGCACCCCTTAATGGTATAATGTAACCCTAAATGGCGTGATATGTGAGAAAAGGCTACCCTAAGTGGCGATTGCCGGCGAACTGTGCTGAAAAGGCTACCCTTTTTCCAAAAGACGGAGAAGACACCCGAGGGCTGGAAAGGGGACTTTTTCGACGCTTTTTCTAGACGTGGGTGCGTAGCGGGCCGTGTGGAGAGCGAGCCGACCCCCCCCCCCCCCCCGGGACCACACAATCATATGCCAGTGCATATCCGCGTAGATTGAAGAACTTTGCTGCCGAGTCAAGTCCGGCTGGTCCAAGGTCCGGCACAATGTACCGTGTGTAAATGTGAACACAATGCAAACAGAAGACAATTAACATACTGTACCACAAAAGTTCACTAAACTTGAACTTTACGTAATTTTACATTTCATAATTAAATTTGAAATGCACTGAACCTATACGACAGCAGGAGTAGGACTACGTACATCAGTTTGGGGTGGGGTGCGGCATAGATCTATGCCTCACCCTTCCCCAAACTTCACACACCATAAGGCCGAAAAGTTGCATTGATTTTTGAACAATTCCATGACTCATTACGCCAGCTTGTTTTATGGTTTTTAATGGAATTTTTCGGTGGCTGAAATAGCCTACACCCCCCCAAAAAACACACACACACACACACACACACACACCTACTACGTATGTGGTCTTGAGCAGAGCTGTATTGGATTGAATGATCCAGTCCAGCCAAAACAGGACTGGACAGAATTTTTTTCAGGACATCGACACTGGGCAGAAATTTTGGAATAAGTTAACAAATGAAAATGAAGTAAGAGTCCTTCATTTTCAAGTTATATGTTGAGGTAATTGGTAAACTATCCATTTGGAGCAATATTTTAGTATAACTTTGTTTAGAAATGTGAATTTCAGAGCACATACTTGTGCCACGACTGCATGAAAACAACCACTGATTACTTTGTACACGAAAGTATAGAGTTGTCCTCACTTGGCCCCCCCCCCCCCCCATAAAAGATGAAGAAGTACAGCACTGCAGGAACCTGGTAAGTTCAATTCCAAAGACAATGCAGAAGAAACCTGTGTGCGCACTGACCAGGTGTCCGTACAGCTCTGCTCAGGACCACATACTACATGTACATGTAAGTGTGATTCTGCCACGCACGACCGGAGCAGGCAAACCTGTCGGCTGCACAGTTAAACGCCAGCGCGTGACTTTTTAACGTGTGGGACTACATGTACGCCTTAAGGATACAATCTCACGGACTTTGGGGTGCTTTTTTGATATAGCGACAGAAAATAATGCTTTAAAGTAACATCAAGGTTGAAATAGGTGTGATGAAGTTCTTTTCTAGTCAGAAATTAGATCAAGGCAAGAAAAAAAGTGAATTTTCCGATAATTTCTATGGCTATGCACATACACGGTCGAGAATGCCAAATTTGGCATTTTGGTAAACGCCGAACTGGCAAAACCTTGGCGAAACTGTGAGACTGGCTACAGTGGCATTTCTCACCGCGTAAGCTACGCTGGTGATTGTACGCATACGTTTGTAGGATTGTACGGCAAAAAGACTCGGAGAAATGCCCTCAAAAATCGGCCTTTGGAACATTGACGTCGAAACCATGGGCCACTGAACCAATAAGGACTATCGCCGCATCAAATTTTCGGGTCCATGCGAACGGAACGGTCGCCGTTCGGGAGCCTATTTCAAAATTAGGATGGTGGAAATACCGTCAAAAAAGCCAAAAATCGCCAAATTCGGGGCAAAATGCCAAAACCGCCAAATAACGGTATTATTATAATAGAAGATAGGGTACATACATGTACTTTTATCTATAACTTTTGTACAAAACACTTTTCTCCATTGTGCATGTGTTAGAAGTTGCAGCTGTTTGGAATTGAAAACAACAATCTTAAAGTTGCTCAATGCAGTACTGTTCAAAAAGGGTCAGCATGTTAAGAGTTGATGATCATTGACTAGAATAAATGGTTACTAGGTTATGATAAGGGTATCTTTACTGTGTCTTTCAAACTTGACGTACATGTACTTGCACCTTTTGTAGAAAAACTGCATGTTTTCTCACCTTGCACGGCAAGTACTAAGATTTAATATCCATATTCCTTTATGATTTCTTGAACACTCCCAGAGGAGTCCATATACCGTTGCATTTACCTTAAAAATGTGAGTTTGTCTTTAATCTTGCCATAGGGTAAAAGTCTTAGAAATTAAGAACTGTATACGCTGAATATTTTGTTTGATTTGTCCCTGTTATTATTGATCTTGACAAGCCCACAACTAACATCTGCAATTTCTTTGAAATAATCTTTTTATGACTTCTACATTGATTTTAAAATTATTTAAGCCCATTACAAACATGTATTTTTGGTGTAGGTATTCAGATCTGTGATGTAAATTTTTGTGCCTGTTTACATGCAAGTATTGTTGATAATGAGCACAGTGACTTGTGAATTTCATGCAATAATACATTTATCTCATTGGAGACGATTTGATTTGAATATAACATGCATTCAATCTCCATAGACCCCAGCCCAAGATAATCTGTTTATATTAATTAGATTGGTTTCTGATCAATGAATTCTGTGTCCAGATGGAACGTCAAATTCAGATGCAGAACGCAATGAGAGAAAAGGCCATGGCAATGCAGCTGGCTGGATCCCGGGAATTGTTCAACTGGTATGCCTCCTTCTATGGTATAGCTGCTGTAGGCTTGCTGGCTGGGTAAGCAGTTTACTTTCCAATTCTCCCTATTGCATACATGTACATGTATTATTTGTTAGTGCTGTCATCGTGAAAAATTCTCTGTCGACATATCACATCAAATATCTAGCTGAAATTGACATCTGTCAATAAAATGATGGTTGGTAAATTGTGACATTGAATTCATAAGACTGTCATACCCCCACCAGTACTTCTTCTTTTTTTGTTCTTCAAAGTAAATTCCAGCTTCAAAACCTGTAGATTACAATGCATTGTAGTGTGTGCATGTGACCAACAAGACGCATGTGCCTGGTAGTCAAGTTCCTCACATAAAAACTCATATTTATACATAACTTGGACTCCAAACACATGGCTCACTGCCAGGGCGGCCAGGCTTAGTGATATGGTTAATTCCTGGAAACCAAGATTGTTTTGTGTATGTTACTCCAAAACAAAGAACCTCACTTTTCATAACCATTTGCAGACGTGAGAAATGCAAGAATAAATAAAATGCTTGATTTGAGGGATGACTGCCTGCAAAGATGACACATAGAATCTCTATCGAGATACCGTCTTTCAGTCAAAATACAGTTTTATCAACAAGCTTGTCAACAGAAGGCCTGTCAATAACAGCACTAGTTATTATTATCATTAACATCATTGAGAATTTCAAAAATCTGCTCAATCTTTATGTCCTCTTGGTCACTTGAATCATTCATTTCTTGCAGTTTCTTGAAAGGAAGTAGAGGAGCAATCATACCACTAGTACCATTCACCTTCATCCTGGGATATCAGTGGGACTATTGCTACAATACCAAAGTCGAAAGGATACGAAGTGAGTAAAGGCTGACGTTGCAAATAAGTCAAGAGCTTTGTCAAATTGTGTCATTATTGTCTGATTTGCATTAATTTGTAAATCTATCTAGAGCTATGTCAAATTGTGTCACTATTGTCTCATTATGCAGTTGTCTTAATGTCGTAATATTTGTATGTATAAACCACCACTGTTTAATTTTTAATACTTAATTGATTGTGCTGAGATTTGGTCCAACTGAAGAAAAATACATAAAAATCCAGTGTTCAAAATTTGGGAATCATTTCATAAATTGTTAAATTTCTGAAGTATGAATGGTCCATCATTTAAAATTGGGCCATTGCTCACGTTTTGTAACTGTAGTCTAGGTTTCAGACACTGGATGTAGCTTTCACCTACTAACTTTGTCATCACAAGGTGTGTACACCATGCGCATGTGAAAAAATGTGTAAAAAGGGTTGTGTTTCACAGTGGGGCGATGTACAGGGGTACAGTGAAAAGGGTATCAAAATCGCCAAAATCAGGGGAAAAGGGTATACTTTTAACAGAAGGTTTCCTTTAAAGGGTATCTTTTCAGACATGAATACTTGTTTAGGGTATTATGAGGTTGACAGGTAATTACGTGTTTAGGGTCCATTTCGTCGAAAGTCCATTCTCGCGCATGGTGTACACCTTTTAATGACAGTGGCCCCCCTGGCATCAGGTAGGCAGTTCGTTGCACTTGATGCAGCCAGCTACCTGTTTCAGTGAAGATCTATGTGAATCTGTACATTGTGAATGATTTCAGCTTATTTGCTCAAAAAGCTCATTTTAGGGTGTGCAAATCATGAACACGATCGCACACGATCTTTAACATTTTCTTTCTTTCTCTCTTTCTCTTTTGTCGTTGTTATGTAACAGAGGAAGCTGAGAGGATTTTGAATGAGGAGCCAGGCTTACTTAAGATGCCCCTTGGTATACCATCGTTTGCAACCATTGATGCAGCCAGGATTCAAGCATCCCAAGCTACAGAAGAAGAGAAGTAATCCTTTTTTTAGTGAAGTATAACATCTCTGTTTGTCTACTGTGATATGTATATGGTAAAATCATTGTACAACATACCGAAGGGCTATATTTAATATGATCTCAGTTGCCAGGGTGGCACCAGGTAAACTCTAAAGTGGTCAAAATCCCCAACAAAGAAAAAAATGGTTATCAGGTCTAGAAAAACACTGATCTATGGTTCAAATCGATGAGACAAGCAAGCAAAGAGTCATCAGGTCCGGAAGAATATTTACCTAGTGAGCAAATGGATGTGATGGTGCCTCGGTATGTCTGTGGAGGAACAATTTTTAGTATCAAAAAAACACTGTTTTAAACAAACTCCTCATTTGTTATACTTTACCAACCAATAGGGGGCAGCTGCTCTGCCCTACCACTGGTACCTAGTTGGAGGGGGGGGGGGGGTGGGGGTTGGAATTAGTCATGAAAAATTATAAGAGTATTGCTTTAGCCCTTTTGTTTGTAATTATGAGATGTGCCATACAAATTGAGTCTTTATTTTGTATCAACTAAACTTATATCTGGGTTGTCATCAGTACCGCTCCTTCAAGTGTCAACTACACTGATGACCCCTGGTATTGACCTTTGAACTTGACCATTGCATCACAATTAATCCAATGATTATTGCACAGTCAAATGGCAACTACTGTACATTGACGACACTTTGGGGCTAACCTTTGAAGTTGACCATGAATAATATCGCTGTCTATGAGGATGTATAGCAATTGCTGGTGCAGCTGGATTAGGAATGCAGCAAGAAAGGTGTAAACCTTGATTTGTCCAGTATGATCACTCACAAGACAGCACGCAATACTAATATGTACTGTACTGATACTAGTATTAGTCCAAATTATAGGAAATCAAGTAGCAGGGGGTACACTACAAACTTGGACTCATCTTAGTAGAATACCACAGATTTTGACCTGGGGGTATGATTTAGTAATCCCACAAAAGTCATGTACTTGCATCCTGTATTTGACAATGATTAAGGGATAATCCCAGATATATTTCTGTACCCACTACCCAGATATGTATATTTTGTACAGTCATTTTAGATCAGACATTGAAATGTGCTACTTCCACTGTGCCAATACCTGTGTGATATTCATATTCATGTAAAAAGTTATCATTACTCAAATCTAGTCATACTGATATTTTAATTGTAAATTTGTTGAGGGAATTATCATGCAAATTAAATTTGCACATTGTTTCCATGTGTGTTTCATAGTTTTATTTTAATTAACTGTTAAATACTGATATGGTATGATGAGAAATACTACCTTGTGAAAATACCTCAAGAAAACAATAAAATAAAAATGATTATTTTACATGACAAAACTGTGTAATACCTGTATTAGGACTTTGTGTATATCGTGAAGGTAACATGTCTAGCACAGTTAAACTGAAATTGTGAGACATTATATCCACTGAGAGCAAGCAGTGATGGTCATTGATTATAGGATTAATGCATGAGACATACTATAACATCGTTTGTGTTGTAACATGTGTGAATGGATATATTATATATTTGTGTATATTCTATAAGAGATGTTTTGGGAATGGTATTTTATCTAATCTCTTGGATAATCCTTATGTCTACAAACTATTACTATGCAGTCCAGATCGTTAGATTTGTTGCATGTTTGTGTGTGTCTGTCTGTGTATGGGTCAGTCTATGTCAGTATCTGTGTGTATGGATATTATGTCTGTGTGTGTGTGTGCAAATTTGTTTGGTAGATTACTGGACCAAAATCCATTTTAGTCAACTAAAAGTGCCAGAGAACTGAGAGAAGTTATTTACACTGTGCTGAACTTTGGTTGGTGGTCAAATAAAAAAAATAAAAAATTAAAATTAGGCATTTCTTTAGGTGTTAACTAAAAGTGCCAGACTTGAATCATGGGATTGTTGGAATTATTTTAAAAAGTAGAAGCAAACACTTGAGCCATTCAGCCATTCTCAGGGCTGGACTATCAACTCTCCGGTTCATCCATTCAAATGACCTTTCAAAGGTAGAGCATTCTTTTGCATGCCTTAAAGTAATAGGCTATCATTGTGGAACTTCAATTTAAACAATTGTCAAACTTTGATATCTGAGCTACATAGTAGTGTTTAAATGGACAAATTAACACCCTAGAGTACAAAAATTTTGAAAATTATGCTGCCACTGGCAAGATATGAATGAATAAACAATTTACACTCTGGTGTAGGATAAAATAGCTTAGATCTACACACAGTAAGTCTATGGGAGAAAATGGGCAAGTGAATCTGGACAACTTGAGTGCTTGTAAATTTTCAGTTTTTTTAAAGCAATTAATCATCATTTTGAAATACAATTTGCAAGGCTTCATTTTTAGACCATGTCAAGGACACCTAGAGCATGGGTGATTATGTAGCTCACATTTTTATGCCCCCGCAGACGAAGTCTCGAGGAGGCATTAAGCGTTGCACCTGTCCGTCCGTCTGTCCCCCTAATTAGTTTCCGCACAATAACTTAAAACATATTTGACGGATTTTAAATAATTTTGGTGTGTAGGTAGATCACACAAAAATATAGGCCAAGTTTGAATGTGGGGGTCCTAAGGTCAAAGGTCACAGCTCATTATATATGCAAGTGGTTTCCGGATGGTAACTTAATAAATATTTGACCGAATTCAAAAAAAATTTGTGTGTATGTAGAGGACACTAAAATACAGGTCAAGTTCGAATTTGGACTCCCCAGGTCAAAGGTCACAGCTCATTATATATGCAAATTGATTTCAGCACGATAACTTAATAAATATCAGGTGGATTTGGATAATATGTGGTGTGTAAGTTGATGACACCAAAATACAAGTCAAGTTCAAATTTGGTGTCTTTAGGTCAAAGGTTAAAGGTCACAGGTCATGCAGATTGGTTTCCACATGATTACTCAATTGAGAGATGCTTACTGATTGCGTTGAGCGGTGGCATCTGTGTCCTATGGACACACCAAATTTCTAGTTTTTTTAACTGTGGTCAATGTTAGCCTGTGGC
>JZLH01S0317865.1:25916-38416 GCA_001188425.1 Eucidaris tribuloides
CCCCGCGTTATTCCTCCGACCCTTCCTTCCACTGCTCCATTTATGATAGTAAACCATGCACCGAAATATGAGTATGACGGATATCACAATAACCAGCAGGCCGGCGGCTAAAACCACACCCCACAACGCCCACACGTGGGCGAGATCGACGGTGTCCACGACCGAATCGGCGGAGCTGCCAGTTGTAGTTTGAGAAGAAATCGAGTTTTTGGAAGTCATTTTATGCTCAATACTGCTTGTTATATTAACGGTTGGACTTATTGTAGCGTTCGTTACCACTGCATACCTTGTCGTAGGCGAAAAAGTGGTAATGTTGTCTATTCCATTTGTTGTCTGTGGTTGAGCAACTCCGTCGATGCCAAAAACATCTTGGGGTGCTGGTTCGGTTGCAGTTTCCGGGCTAGTTTCAGTCTCGTTGGTAGGCATGGGTTACCGTTGCCAAGGTACGGTCCGAGCAAAAAGTCAATCCTGGTCTGACAGCTCGCGAGAGTGGCTGTAATAATGTTGATAATACTCATGATAAATCATCCACAATTTACAAGCGCAGGGTTGCTTGTTTGTCTCATATCCCACCAAAATAGACTGCAAAATCAAGGATACGGGGGTTGGTGTACCATCGTAGAATCACTGAGCGGGACGAAGTATACAACCCACTGACCGCTAATCTGAAGCATGCCATTGCATATTCTTCAAAAGCTAATACTATGCAATAAACGGATGCGTTAAATATCACGTGTTTTGTCTACTTTGATGCCCTGTCATCACTCTGACATGAGTACGAATACGAATAGTGACCCCAGTAACTGTGATGTAAGATCATTGTTTAACACCAGAACTTAACAATCTACTACGTAAATGAACCTCTTAGACAATAAAGAAAATGATGCGCACACATCACGACAAGTTATTAAGTCTTGTGATACGTTATGCTTCCTTGATTACGAATGAATTCTTTCTCGAGTCGAGGATGCCTCCGTTCATCAGATTCACTGAAGCTTGATAACACAAACAACGACTGCTTATCTCAGTTTCGATTGTACAATGTGCTAAACATTGTTGCAAGCATCTACCGTGTGTCTCAAAAATAATTGTGCAAGTCAAAAGCGCCCTCCTAGGTAGGCCTAATGAGGAAACAGTTTTGTGACGTCATGCTTACATCACCATCTAGGGCATAGTCTCAGCTTTCAAATGCCGTTTGTTCTGTTCAGTTTGCTTCTTTTAATCCTGAGATATGTTCAGTTAGCAACAAAAAGGTAAAATCACAAATGTGTCACTTTTACTACAGTCAATATAGCATCAGGCCCTCTCCCGTAAGAATGACACATTTGTGATTCCACCGTTTTGTTGTTTACTAGATATCTCGAGATCAAAACAAGCAAATTGAATAAAACAAACAGCATTTGAAAGCTAAGACTTTGCCCTTGATGTAAACGTAAACATGTGTCACAGCAGTATTTTCTAACAGTCAAAGAGGGCGCTTTTCACTTGAACAATTTTTGAGACGTGCTGCAGCATGTCTTAAAAAATTCTACAAGTAATCAGCGCCCTCTTTGGAAATTAGAAAACATTCTGGTGCAAGGGCGTAGGCTGGTTAGGGCACGGGGAGGTGCACATCTTGGGGAGGTGGAACTAAAGTGACATGGGGAGGTGCACATCCTAGGGAGGTGGAACTAAAGTTGAGTAAATCGGGCGTTGAAAGCAGAAAAAGTGGTGCAAATTTCGTTTTGCTTGCCAGGAGCGGAACTCCTATGGCTCTGCGGGGGGGGGGGTGCACACGCACCCAGTGCACCCCAGCCTACGCCCTTGTGGTGACATTATGCTTACATCACCGTCAAGGGCAAAGTCTTAGCTTTCAAAGGCCATTTGTTCTGTTTAATTTGTTTGTTTTAATCTCAAGATATGGTGGAAACAATAAAAGGGTGCATCACAATCGTGTCACTTTTACTCGGGACTTTTGTAAAAGTGGCACAATTGCGATTTTACTCTTTCTTATTTAAATTAACATATCACAAGATTAAGACAAGCAAATTAAACAAAACTAACGGTATTTGAAAGCTAAGACTATGCACTTGACTTTGACGTAAGCATCATGTCATAAGAGTATTTTCTAATTGCCAAAGAGGGGGGTTTTCACTTGCACAATTTTTTTTGAGACACACTGTACAGTGCAAGTACGGCCGCAGATGCCACGCATTTCGTACATCGCACTGCACACACAGTACCCTCTACCACTCAAAGAAAAGCAGCGAATCTCAGAACGCCCTACCCGATGAGCGAATATCGGTGTCTCTATTATAAACGTGCAATGGAACATCTTAAGCGTTACATCGCTCGGTTTTTCACACTCTGCCATTTATTTAAAGTTCTAAAATGATAAGTATATTCTCGTCTATTTGCAAATCAATTGGTATACTTTGCATGGGAATGACAGGAGAAACACAGACACTAATGTTATGATGTAAAAATATAGCAAAGTAAGACTTCAGGTTTGCGAAACGCATGTGAACACTATACAATATTCCCAGTGTAAGTCTGTTGTAATGTTTCTTCTCGGAAGAACAATGACAAAGATAATTCCTGTGTTTTGTATTGACATTTCAGTATTCTGTTTGTGTATAGCTGTGTATTGTCAGTCAGCTTTGTTGTGACCTTCAGAAAGAATAAAGTTGTTGTCATAGTTACAAATGTCTATGTGGAATTTAGGTACACATTGGTGGTCGAATGGGTTTGATCTGTTTATTCCAGTGTGTATGTATGTATGTATGTATGTATGTATGTATGTATGTATGTGTGTGTATGTGTGTGTGTATGTATGTATGTATGTATGTATGTGTGTGTATGTATGTATGTGTGTGTGTATGTATGTTGTATGTATGTATGTATGTATGTATGTATGTGTATGTATGTGTGTGTATGTATGTACGTATGTATGTATGTATGTGTGTGTATGTATGTATGTATGTGTGTGTATGTATGTATGTATCGTATGTATGTATGTATGCATGAATGTATGCGTTTCTATCTGTTATGACGTGTAGAATTTATGTTGCAGCGTATGGATTACAGCAGGATATGCTTAATATAAAACACACACTAAAATACGACATGAAATAGATATGAAAACGCACCATTGATCGACAAGCAAAATACTGAGAATACATTTAAACTGCAACTGCTCTTTTGTGATGACATTTATTATTCTTGAGTCTACTATATGCTAAGTACAAGACAAATACGACTAAATCTTGCATTTTACTAAATTGTTCAAATATATTCCATCAGTTCATGGTTCAAAAGTCAAGAAATGGACTCTCCTTCGGTTACGCTGCACAAAATCTCTGACGTTTCGTCTCTGTGACTTCACGCACTGAATGGGATCCCACGGTTCCGTTTCGGCCTCTGAGATCGAAGGTCTGCTCGTGAAGTTCCCGTTGGGACGGGTCGCGAGTCGATGACTCTTCGAAGAGTGCGTTACTATATCGCTCACAGCATTATATCATCGGTGTTTTTCCTGTATGGTACGAATGAATGGCCAAGTATTAGTGATGGTGTAGGTGAAGTACAATTTCCTGACACATTTATAAAGTTGATGGTGATTGAACGTAATGACATGAGTAATGTAAATCTGTGATGAAATATAAGCAAGAACACATAACGCCCCCTTTACTAGAACGCAAATGTTTAAAATAAACACACTTCCATCTTCAGCCTGGAATTCTGACATAGATATATTACATTTCCTTTCCATAATCGAATCGATAATACTACTAAATTTGTCTATAATTTCCAGGCGAAAAGAAAGAAGTTCCCTTTGGAACATATTCCGTCATTAATGTTAAGTATTCTTCGTTATATTATTCTTCAGTCTATTATCGTGTTTTTTTTGTAAAATTGTGCTGATGTAAGTTGGACAATTTATTAATACTATGACAGATAAGATGTTTACGATAGATTGAATGGCCGATTGTTTGAAGTGACATTGCAAAGAAGAAACAATGAGGAAAATTAAATGAGTCAAAGTGTTGATTCTGCTACCCTCCCCTGCTGCGAGGGTGAATTTTTTGACATATTTTTAACAATGATGGTGACAATGGTATATGATGTCGACGACACTGGATCTCAAACGAGGATATGCAAGAATATGGCGATGATGTCGCCACAGACTGTGACGAAAATGTGAATCGAATGATAAGGAATCAACTGGTTGTTTGGAGACGAACGGGCATTGTAACTTAGATATGTATGACTATAATGTGCAGAATGAGGGCGATGTTCAGTACATTATATGACGAATTATGACTTAAATGATGGAGAGTCAAATGTCTCGCGAGTCGGTAACTTGGGTAATAAGTTACTTGATGTGATGACGATTTGTAAATGCGGTATTCGATGCGACTAAAGGGATGAAGTATGACTAATGTTGGGACATGTCAAGTACGATACGTGATGTCCAGAAGGAAACGAAGATTGATGAAGTATTTTATATAGTGTTATACATAAATATGACCAAAAGTGGCGTACTTAGTTGGAAGCATATTTTTCTCTTCTTTAATTTGATCCAGTTCGTATTTCCATTACACGATGAGCTGAGCAAAAAATTAGAAGGGACAGGTATAATATATTTGCAGAGCAGCAATTGATTCAAAACTGTCACGCTTTGAATGTATTCAGAATATCTTTCATTGAAGGGCATCATTAGAGAGCCTATTTATTTCTTTGTATGATACCTCATTTATGAAAATGCGACGATGCTGAGATGAGAAAAGGCATTTGAAATGAATGCTTGTTTTCAGAAATGTTCCAAATGCTTCATTAACTTTTTTTGGATTTGGCAGCCAGCAGCGAGAATATTTACCTACGTAAAGATCTTGGCTATTGTTGTGCGAAGAGTATGTGTATGAAGTCAGCTGTGCGTGAACTTTTGTTAGCCAGCTCCAAGCTAAAAATGATTCATTCTGAAATACGCTAAACAGCTTTTAATTTTACTTGTTCGTCATTACGGTTATTATCTTTTAGCATGACAGGTGTCAGATAAAGAGTATTGACTTCTATGTCAGTGCTTTTATTTCATTAAAATAATTAATTTACTACCCCGAAAATGCACTCAAAGTGTGGATTTGGCGCCGCATGAATTTGTTGCGTCAATATTTATTTGTTTTAATTAATCAATGCAATGGCCAGTAATATATGTTGTGTATCAAATGAAAAAGAGAAACAACGATTTAAAAACATAGCTATTCATTTAGATTTGTTATTATGATGGCATATTTTTGCCATGAAATCCGGTTTCCTTTTTTCTGGGACACACTGTATAACGAAACTGTGACTTGATATGTTGACGATATGTGATAAAATGTGGTATCGATGCTAGATCTCATGTGACAATATTGTTGCATTAAATCGGGTTGATAATGTAACGATGTGTGGTGACGTTGCTAGTACTGGTGTGAGTGTTACGTGATATGATGACGATGTGACGAAATGAAGTGACGATATTTTGACTTGGTATGATGACGAATGTATTACTACATGAGGTGTTTATTCTCGAATTAGATGTGAGAAAATCATGATTTGGTTTTGACTACAGTAGTATCAGTTATTATCACTTGATGTGATAAAATTAGTCACGTAAATGAGGGAAGATGGCGGGAGTGGTAGAGATATCGAGGTAACTAGGTATGATGAAGAAAATGTGTAGAAATGTGGTGTCGATGCTGGTACAGGATGTGATGGAATTTTGATTTGGTTTGATGAAATGTCAGTAAGTGTGGTAATGATGTCGAAATTGGTACGAAGGCAACTTGCTATGAAGATAATGTGACGAAAATCTGAGTAAAAATGACACGATATTCTGACTTGGTATGATGACAAAATTGTAACTTAATGTGGCGTCGATTCTGGTACTCGATGTGATAAAACTTTGACTTGTTATGTTGACGTAAATAATATAAAATATGGTGGTGATACTAATTCTGGATGTAACAATCTTGTGATTTTATATCATGTGATAATGTGACAACATGTGGTTATGATGTCTGTATGGGACATGACAAAACTGCGACTTAATATGAAGACGATGTTGTGACGAAATGTGGTGACGATGCCTGGTACTGGTGTGAATTTGTCTTGATACGATGACGATGTCAGTACAGGTTGCGACGACATTTTGAGTTGATATGACGAAATGTGACGAAATGTGGTGACGATGTCATTGCTAGGACACTTTGAGTTGATATGACGAAATGTGACGAAATGTGGTGACGATGTCATTGCTAGGACACTTTGAGTTGATATGACGAAATGTGACGAAATGTGGTGACGATGTCATTGCTAGGACATTTTGAGTTGATATGACGAAATGTGACGAAATGTGGTGACGATGTCATTGCTAGGACATTTTGAGTTGATAAGACGAAATGTGACAAAATGTGGTGACGATGATGACGAAATGTGACAAAATGTGGCGACGATGTCATTGCTAGGACATTTTGAGTTGATATGACAAAATGTGACGACATGTGGTGACGATGTCTTTGCTAGGACACTTTGAGTTGATATGACGAAATGTGGCGAAATGTGACGATGTCATTGCTAGGACATTTTGAGTTGATATGACGAAATGTGACAAAATGTGGTGACGATGTCTTTGATAGGACACTTTGAGTTGATATGACGAAATGTGGCGAAATGTGGTGACGATGTCATTGCTAGGACATTTTGAGTTGATATGACGAAATGTGACAAAATGTGGTGACGATGATGACGAAATGTGACAAGATGTGGTGACGATGTCATTGCTAGGACACTTTGAGTTGATATTACAAAATATGACGACATGTGGTGACGATGTCTTTGCTAGGACATTTTGAGTTGATATGACGAAATGTGGTGACGATGTCATTGCTAGGACATTTTGAGTTGATGTGGTGAGTATGTCGGTAGTGGTATGAATTTGTCTTGATATGATCAAGATGTAAGGAATTGTGGTGAGGAACTCCCAAAGCGTGTGACGATATTTTGACTTTGAATGATGACGAAGGTGTGACATAATGGGGCGTCAATTCCAGTACTGGATGGATGTGACCATAATGGTGTGTCGATGCCAGTACTTAATACTGTACATAATATTGGGACTTAATATAATGCGATAATGTGACGAAATGTGGTGTCTATGTCGCCACAGGAAGTTACAATATTTGTTTATTTGTTTGGTCTTTTTTCTGCGTTTAAACAAATATAAATTCAATTTTCAAAAAGTACAAACAATGACAAATACAATTGATATGGTTTTAACAAAGGGTATTACACAAGTAAAAAATCATGTAAAATAATACTTTACGATTGAGCCTGATCAGTTTGTCACGGACGGACATTTAAGAAATTTTGAAAGTTTAAGGGCTTGTAAAAATTAAGTAGTAAAATTTGTCAAGTTTGTGTATGGTTCATTGTAAAGGGTATCACTGAATTTGTTAAATGTTTATAGAATTCTGTTGCCATGGTCACCTACTAAAGAAAGCATAAATATTCAATGTCAAGGACGGACAGGAAGAAATGGTGTGTTTACAACTTGTAAGTGATACTTTTGTTCTTTCTATCTAAACGAAACATATGCTGAAAATTTCTTTTTCTTATGTGGCAGATTTTAGTCTAATAAGCTGAGCTTACCCTGACATATGAGTAATTTGAAGCAAGCTCGCATACTTTTAGCTAGAACGACAAAAATTTGTCAGCGAGACGGACTACAATTCATGTCCACGGACGAATTGGCGTCCACGACGGACTTTTTTTGTCTCAAAAGGCATTATCCCAATTTAAAATTGATATTTCAGCCCAAGATTCCAGTATCATATCTCTAAAAACTTGAAAAGATAATAACTAGAATGTTGGTGTCGCAGACATCAGATGCCCCAGCTATAATGCCAGTAGTAAGCATTTCTTATTGAGCTGCGTGAAAACCACTCAATGTGCACTCGGCTCGGACTTTGACCTTAAAACCTGCAGACTCAAACTCCAGCTTGACTTTAGGATCTACACTACAACCAAATTTTTTACAACTCTGTCCAAATATTTATCTAAGTTATCACCCCAAAACCATTTTGCATATAAAAGTCTGTGACCTCTCTACCTTTACCTGCAGACTCCAATCGAACTTGACTGTATTTTATTGCATCTACTCTGACATCCACACTTTTAAATTCCGTCGAATAGTTTAGCCAAGTTATATATCGCAGAAACCACTCTGCATATATAATGAGCTGTGACTTTGACCTGGACTGCAGACTCAAATTTGCAACATTACGCTGTATTTAGTGTGATCTACCTACACACCAAATATTTAAAATCGTCAATATTTTTATAATATCGTGGGCGAAAAATAGGGGACTGACGGACGAACGGTACTGACAGGCGCACGCTTAATGCCCCCTTGGAGACTCGCTGCGGGGCATGAAACACTGTGGTGTAAGTGTGTGTTGGGGGAGGGGTTATGTGGGGGTGCTATTATGAATTACAATACCATTTAATTGGATTCGTGCTGAATATCTCCCAACCCTAGATAAAACACATTACAAAATCACTGAATTAAAATCGCCACTACATGAGTACCTATGTGCAGTATAATGCACTGTGCCGTCCGTGACAAAAATTTTGTCCGTCCGTGATATTTTCAAATTCATATTTAGTATATAGATTATTAATTGATCTGGGTTTCATACATAGCACATTATAGGACCCTCTTTTGTTAGGAGATAGCTCAGCATTTTTTGTTAAGTTCATTGTCTTCAGCAATAGAACAAAAATTTTAAATTTTCTTTCTGTCACGGTACGGAGACAAATTTTACATAAAACATGAATATAAAATGCGGTAATGACCATTCTTGTACAATATTTCACAATATTTTTCTGCATTTTTAGCAACTGGGGTATTTCATCTATAATTAACTTGCAAACAAGAACTCAAATAATTGAATGATTGTCAAAAGGACCAAAATCAATATTTGCTGCAAAAGGTCCGTCGTGAGCATCATGTTCAACACCCCTACGTCGAAAATGAGCGTCTTCCCGACCTTTTACAAATAAAGCAAATATCGGATTTTAGTAACTTTAATATCAAATGAAAGACCGGCAGTGATTCATCATAAGAATATAAAATGGAATTTTTTTACCCCAATGCTCACTTATTTGATCAGGCTCGATTAACTGGTATAGAACATATACAAAAATACACAAATAGCATCAGAAACTGTATAGTAAATGTTTTTTTTAAAAATGAGATTTAATTGAAACGCAAAAACTACCATCGTGAGCGTAGAGGCAGATGGATGGGGCTCGTAAATAATTTAACTTGTTATGATGACGAAAGTGTGTGTAAACTTGACGAGATTTCGGTACGAGTGTCGAATAACATTGTGACTGATATATACGAAATGCTTACGTATACACATGAGAGCACACACGCAAAAATTTGAGACAAGTGCGACTTTCCAAAGTTCCAAAAGTTTGCCAAGTTCGAGAGCTTAAATAATACAAACTTCGAAAATTATTTTATTTTTTGTTTTGTGTTATAGAAATGTATGTCTAGATGTCTAATTACATTTCTCTTTCATGTGGCAGTGAAGTCATATATTTCCATTCCTTTATTGGATATTTAGTTGCTGATTAGTGTGAACTTCATTCATGGTGCTCGAGACTAAAAACTTTGGTCGACGTGTTTAAACATTTACAGCAAGAAAGTTAATGAAGGGACAATGCATCATGTCAAAGGATCCATTATAGTTTTCAAGTGTAATTATGGCAACACTGAAAGATTGAAGTTAGGTTGCTGCATTGGAGCTAGATTTGAAAGTTAGGGTTGAACTAAAGGTTTAAGAGACTGAGATGAGGATAATGTTAGAATTGTGTGCAAAGACTTTCATTGCAATTCTCTTGTTAAGAATAATACTCGTTGCTGGGCGTGGCCCTCATAACTTAGCAAACAGCATTATCATGTCCAGTACTAGACAGTCTCTGCTATGCGTACCTTATCAAACTGCTATCGGGATTGATCGTGAAAGCCACGCCCGGTGCTCCCGTGCCCTCGAATGTGAACCGACTACTCGGTTTGAATCCCTCGGCGATCACGTGACGCGTCCAATTACCATTCGTCCAATCATCGGGCATCTCGTAGGCAAGCAACTTGCCGTTTGTTTCGCTGAAGGTTCAACGATATCAGAGGCAAAGATTACTGTAGTAATTACATTGAATTCTATATATGTTAAGCGTTTCTTTCATTAAATCTTTAATGTATGTATGAAGTAGTGTATCATATATGTATTTCATTATCATTTATTTATTTATTCACAATTTTATTCCAGGTTTGAGTCTGATCTCCCGTGGGGACCAAGCGTAAAAAAAATCAGTTAATTCATTTATGTTTCTATCTCTTCTATTTATCCATCTAACTATGTATCTATCCATCTGTCTATTAATCTATGTATCAGACTATCTATCTATCTTCTAGTCAATCGATCAATTAATCAGTTAATCTATACATGTATATCAATCAATCTATTTATCTATCTATCTATCTATCTATCTATCTATCTATCTATCTATCTATCTATCTATCTATCTATCTATCTATCTATCTATCTATCTATCTATATCTATACATCTATATATCTATCTATTTAAGTACTT
The DNA here is from genome assembly GCA_001188425.1 of Eucidaris tribuloides. Classification (NCBI taxonomy): domain Eukaryota; kingdom Metazoa; phylum Echinodermata; class Echinoidea; order Cidaroida; family Cidaridae; genus Eucidaris; species Eucidaris tribuloides. The sequence goes on from JZLH01S0317865.1 coordinate 36,594, forward strand.
GGAAAAATATGCCCTTATTAACGCATACACACGCTTTATTTATTTTAGGTACATATTCCGTTTTCGAAAACTGACGTCATCTTGTCATACGGAAAGAAAACTAGCAGATGTCCGAAATGCAATTTCCACATATTTCACACAAAAATTATACGTTAAAGTGAAAAAGAGCAAATTGGTCACAAACCTGTTTGCAGTGACAAGAAGATCCAGCCTACCATCACTATTTAAGTCAGCAACCTGTAACGGAATAAAAGAATAAAAGAAATGATTACAATTTATTTCATAGCAAGATCTATCACTTCCACGCGCCGATTATTTGAATCTTTAAAGGCAAATGTATGTATAAATAATAGAATAGAAACGTGTCCTTAGATTATTTTTTTCATCAACATTTTATGGTTAGCTTATTGGAAACGTTGCAAATTTCCAAAGTATTTACCTGGCATTCGAAATAACGTTCATCTGTCACGTTATCTATAACGCGATGTTGAATGATCGACCAATCTGCCACGATTCCTACAAATAAACGTGAAATAAGTGAATGAATAAAGAAATGAAATAAATTCGAAAATATCAAAGATAATTAGAACGATTACTAATAATACTGATAATGAAACTACTACTACTTTTACTACTACTACTACTACTACTACTACTACTACTACTACTACTACTACTACTATTACTACTATTACTACTACTACTGCTACTGCTGCTGCTACTACTACTACTACCACCACCACCACCATAACTACTGCTACTACTTCTTCTACTACAAGTTTACGATACTACTCCTGCAACCACAACCACAACTAACACCACTACTACTACTACTACTACTACTACTACTACTACTACTACTACTACTACTACTACTACTACTACTACTACTGTACCACTACTACTACTACTACTACTACCACTGCTACTACTACTACTACTACTACTACTACTACTACTACTACTACTACTACTACTACTACTACTACTACCACTACTACTACATGTGCTACTACTACTACTACTACTACTACTACTACTACTACTACTACTACTACTACTACTACTACTACTACTATTACTACTACTACTACTTCCACTACTACTACTACCACCACCACCATCACCACTACTATTGCTACTACTACTACTTCTACTACTACTACTACTACGACGACGACGACGACGACGACTACTACCGGGGCGGCGCCAGGATGAAATCTTGGGGAAGTTGGGGGCAAAAAAATCTGTCGGGAAAATTTTGTCCGCCCCCAAAAAATTACCTGCCAAATTACAAGCCAAACATCATAAGGATAAGGATATATCTACCGCTGCTACCGCATTTACGAAACACGCTTCAAAATCATAATCCCTCATTCCCGCCAAAAACCCCAAGCAAATAAATTAAACATCATACTGGTTAACAAGAGCCTACCTTCTGTCCATGATACAACAAGTTCCTCGGAGAAGTACTGGGTGCTGAAGATGGAGAAACGCCTCCTGGTGCGGGAGAATGGATCTGGGAGCTCCTCGTAACGGAAGAAGGCGTCGGGCCCGTCGAACATGACATTCTCCTTCCAGGCCTGCTGGAGCGGGTCCCCGAGACGAGGGTGCTGGAACCATACCATCTCGGCCCTCACGTCTCCCTCTAGGGATGATATTGTAAAGAAATGTATTCAAGGTAAATGGCATGATTAGGGGTAGTCCTCAATTTGAGGTGAAGCTATTTTAGAATCAGGTAAACTGTGCGAGGATTGTACTGTGAAAATTTGGGAGTCAAAAGTTGATTCATTTTAAAATAACTTCCATCAGTATGCCATGAG
>JZLH01S0317865.1:47043-58572 GCA_001188425.1 Eucidaris tribuloides
TTAAACAGAGCTGATAATAATAACAAACCGCTAAACATCATAAATCATTCGACCGTCGACATAATTATCATATAGCCACCGATTTTTATATTCAACCGCCACTTCGTCTCTTAGATTCTACACGTTGAAGTTCAAGTTTTCTCTTACGCTCGTCGGTGTGACTTTTGGAGCACGATGTTTCATCCGCTAATAACGCTCATCGGGGGCTTAGTACTGTTCTCCCCGGCAACTACGGGGTGGACTTTCAAGAACAAGGGGTCCATACCGATTCCTTACGCCGCCTTCACGGGCGTCATTGAGAATCCCAACGATAAAAGCCAGCTGGATTTGACGATCAGCACGTTCAACCCTAACCCGCTAGTGAAGGATGACGTGTTCGTGGTCAGGGATGTCGGCGGTCAGTTGGTCAAGAATGGCGCCAGTGGTCTGATCAAAGAGGTTCTTGCTAGTGGCTTGATATGGCCGAATGAAGTCGAGGAGGTGCCACGTAAGTAACGTATCAATTACAGAAATTGGACAGCAGTTCTTACAATACAGTGTAGTAACATTAAATATATTTTTATATGAGTAGTGGTGGTTATAAGTGTTTGTCGTTTTTGTAACTCGGTGGCTAGTATTTGATAAGATCTAGAAATACAAAGGGATTTTCAGGCTTCAAGAAGTAAATTGTTGCTCCGAGAAATGGTGTTCTTACTACTGGTTGTGGTACTGATGATAATGGTTGTGGCGGTTGTAGTGGTAGTGGTCGTGGTAATGGCGATTGTTCTGGTGCTGTTTATGGTAGAGTTATATGACAGTGATGATAATTGGTATATTATCAGTATTGTAGTAATGACAATGGTTGCGTAGTGGTGGCGTTTGTGGTAAGTTGATGATGATGGTTGTGGTTGTGGTAATAGTGGTAGTGGTAGCAATGGTGGAGGTAGAGTAGTGATAATGATGGTGGTGATTATGATGATGATTGCGATAATGATAATAATGATGATGTGATGAAATTATGATAGTGATAGTGACGATGGCAGTGATGGTGATATTAGTGGAGTATTTACGTGATATTAACGATGGTAATATGATAATATGATCATTTTACAAGAATATGTAATCTTTTGGGGGGTTGGTATTGCGTAGAGCCCTTAGAAAATTCGATACTTTTGTTGAAATTGTAATCACTATAAGTTTATTTATTTATTATCGTTTTATTTAACAGCAGGGTAGTCCCATTAAGTTTCAATAGAAACTGCTCTTCAAGAGAGCCCTGCGAATACATAATTTACAAGAAACATATATATAGATCATATACAAATCACCACATATAAACACATATTAATTGATATAATACTAAATAAATATTAATTGATATTATACTAAATGTAGAAATGAAAATAAAAAAGAAGACCCTAATCCCTAGAAAACATGCAACATAGGTTTATGTGAGAAAAAAATATGTTAAATAAAAAAATACATATTTAACACAAAAAAATACCGGTAAATTTCAACCTACAAAATAAAATTAAACTTGCGACACTGTTTTTTAAAAGATTGGAAGGATTTGCAATTTTGTACAGAGATGGATAATTGATTGAAAATGTAATTTGCTGAATAGGAAAAAGAGCCTCTTTTGAATTCAGTTCATAAGGTATTCACAAACGACTGTTGGCGGCATAGCGTGTATTGTATGGGGCAAAGCGAGTTACGGACAATGTTTTCAGGTAGTTTGGAGTGGAATTGTTCTGGATCTTAAATACTAAAAGACACTTGTGATACTTGACCCTTTGTTCGACGGATTGCCAATTTAAAGTTAGATGTATACTTGTAAATATTAATTTTTTATCGTCTCTTCTGATTGTTGTGTACTATAACGTTTCTATTTATGTTATATTTGTATATATTTGTGTATTTTAAACTAAATGTTATCCAGACCCCGTGGAAGAACAGTGGTGTCATGAGGCACCGCTGAATACGGGCTATCCAGTCGTTTGTAATTTATTTTGTTTTTATAGTCGGAAAACACATACATACATACATATATACCTACATACATACATACATACATACATACATACATACATACATACATACATACATACATACAGCAAGAAATTATTTTAGATGCATGGCATGATGGTGATAAAGGAGAGGGGGGAGAGAGGGCGGTTAAACGAAATTCATATCAGCTACAAAAGGTAAACCATGCTTAACTCAGAGAGTACACGTACACCTATAAAAAGAAATAGCGGTAATATTGAATTCTTGATACTTGTAACTTCCACTGCACAAAATGTAACTTTTACGGGGTAAACCTAATTTTGTACAATAGGTAACGTTTGCAAAACAGTAGGTATACAGTGTGTCCCCCAAAAATGGTCCAATCGGATTTTTTTTACACATAAAAATCATATACAACTTAATTAAGTTGGGTATCGTCATAAAGCCAAAAAACCATACATTCCAGTGTAATTTATTTCATTTCATTTGGTTGTGTCAATCCTGAGATATATTGAATTTTCTGCAATGACGCAAAATCTCGTTTGTCCCAGTATACAGTGTGTCTCAAAAAAAATTGTGCAAGTGAAAACCGCCCTCTTTGGCAACTAGAAAATACTCTTGTGACATTATGCTTACATCAACGTCGAGAGCTTAGTCCAAGCTTTCAAATAACGTTAGTTTTGTTTAATTTGCTTGTTTCAATCTTGAGATATGTTTATTTAAATAAAAAAGTGTAAAATCACAATTGTACCACTTTCAATGCAAACCCTTGTAAAAGTGACATAATTGTGATTCCACCCTTTTGTTGTTTACAAGATATCTCAAGATTAAAACAAGCAAATTGAACGAAACAAATGGCATTTGAAAGCTGAAGCTTTTCCCTTGACGTTGATGTAAGCATCATGTCACAAGAGTATTTTCTAATTGCCAAAGAGGGCGCTTTTTACTTGCATATTTTTTTAGACATGCTGCAGCACACCTCAAAAAATTGTACAAATGATAAGCGCCCTCTTTGACAGTTAAAATGTGTGATACATGTTAACGTTAACATAAAGAGCAAAGTCTTAGCATTCAAATGCTGTTTGTTCTGTTCAAATTGCTTGTTTCGATCTCGAGATATCTTGTAAACAACAAAAAGGTGTAAAAAACATTGTGTCACTTTTACGAGAAGAGGGCCTGATGCTATTATTGACTGTAGTAAAAGTGGCACATTTGTGATTTTACCTTTTTGTTGTTAACTGAACATAACTCAGGATTAAAACAAGTAAACTGAACAGAACAAACGACATTTGAAAGCTAAGACTATGTCCTTGATGGTGATGTAAGCATCACTTCACAAAAATGTTTTTCTCATTACCAAAGAGGGCGCTTTTGACTTGTACAATTATTTTTGAGACACACTGTATATGTATGTGCCGTACATGTGCAAGCAGTTTCTGCATATTGCTTAACAAAAAAACAAAAAACAATGAGAGTAAAAAGTATTGTGTAATCGTTCAAGTTAGCTAAACGAATAGATTTGTCAGGTTGTACATTTCTTATTTCCTGTTATTTGCAGTACAAAGGAGGTACATAACTTTGACAAAAGGGCTAAAATGCAGAGCATTGTGATATCAGTGCGAATGCAGTCTGGTATTCAGAAGACATGAACATGGGCAATATCATTTCAATGCTGGGTAAGGGTTATTTGTGTCTGATTGTTTTAGTTAGATATTTAGATAATCAGAAATAAAAAATATTGAAAGAACAATGCATTCTTTATTTGTTTTCTTATTGATTTTTGTAATTCAGTTTTGATGAGTCATGTATAAGTAATAAAAATACCAATTCAGTTGTCATTAAGACCAATACACAAAAGTTGGACAAACGTGATTTTGCCTGACTGCACAAAAGTAATCATAACTTTTGACTTAAAAAGCAAATTGAATGGAATTAAATTTATCAGAAAGAAACTTTATTCTGATTTAATATGATACCAAATACACATACCTTTTGAGAAAATTAAATACCTTAAATATTTTCTCACGATTGGATCATTAGTTTGGGGACACACTGTATAGCTGTCTTCCGTTAATATTGAAGATATTGTTACCCATAACAGTGTTTTGTTTATTGTACAAAATTAGTTCTACCCCGTAAAGTTTACGACATTTTTGGGCAGTGGAAGTTATACAAGTATCAAGAATTCAATATTACTGCTAATTTTTTGAGGTATAGATGTATTCTTTGGGTTAAGTATGGTTTACCTTTTGTAGCTGATATGTAGGTTTGTTATAACGAATGAGTTACAGGGCGATTATAACCGGAAGACGGGATAAGAATACTCACTGAGTGGAGGTGGTGGACATAAATGCAGGTTTGCCGTGGATCCAGTAATTACGGGATGAAGTCGTACTTTCTCTTTAAAAAACCGTGTGGGTTTGTTCACTCTTTAAGGAGTGAATGTAAAAAAGAGTGAATTTAGAGTAATTTTCGAGTAAACTTGCGTGATTTTCCCTCATTTCGAAAGTGACCTCAGGGATCACTCGGAATCCCAGAGTGATCCCTGAGGTCACTCCAGAATGAGTGAAAATCACGCAAGTTCACTCGAAATTCACTCGAAATTCACTCGAAATTCACGCTTTTTTTACATTCACTCCTTAAAAGAGTGAACAATTTCACTCGTTTTTTTAAACAGAGTATGCACTGAGATACAAGAAGACTATATACACTAGGAAAAATAGGTTCAACTTTGCACCTTTAGCAATGTCACACTGAGAGCACCTTTCAGAACAATGTTATACTAGGAGCACTTTTAAAGGTGAAACTTTGCAACTTTAATGGTCTGATAGGTGCAAAGTTGCACCTGTAAAGGAGCTCCCAGTGTAACATTGGTCTGTACCTTTAATGGTGCAAAGCTGAACTTTTTTCTTCGTGTGTAAACTCTCGCAATTCACTTTACTTTTTACTGCAAGCACAAAGAAGATTACCTTTAACACTAAAGTGTTAAAGTCAACACCATATCTATATGAAGCAACAGCATGGGTGTTAGATTTAACACCTCAGTTTTCTTTAACAGTCCATGGTTGAGTAAAAGACAGTTTACTTCGGTTTATTTCACAGACGATGTTTTTAACACGGGCGACTACTGGTGGGTTGCGAATGGCTTTCTCGTTCCCAACAAAGAAGAAGGTAGCATTGGCCTTATTGATGCCTCTATGGACACATCCAGTAAGTTTTTTTGGTATTTTTAAGTGCTTATTGCTCTCATTAAAGTTAGTGGGTCCGTTTGACATGTCTGAAACTCTTGATATTGTGTAAATACACCGGCGTTAAGAAGAAAAAAATACCAATTAAGAAATTATTACAGAGTATAAGAGCTAGAGACTCTATTTTATTGGAATTAGATTGACCATTTAATGGTATTGAATTAAAACATTGTATTGCTGTTATCGAAATTGTGTGTCCGTCTTTGGTCCTTTGGCCGGCATTGGTGTTCATTGATTGATTGATTATTTTATTTCCATGCAATAATAAGCAGTATATAATACATCAACAATAATCATCAGATTACGTTAAATTCCTGGAAACATAATAATCATTGCATGGGAGGGGACAGTCATAAGCACGGTGGCTTGAAAAGGACGCCCCTCCTGAAAATAACTACAGCCATAACACATAAGAAATAATACATTAACGGCATACTTAGCAGGGCCAAAGAAAGAAAAATATATATTATATAAAAGATATTTTTAAACAACCATGATTGTGGAATCCCTCTTTTAAACAATATTGGTTAAAATTTGAACAGCGTTGTTCAAATCTTAACCAATATTGTTTAAAAGACGGATTCCACAATTATGGTTGTTTAAAAAAATTTTAACAAATGTTGTTAGAGTGACAGGCTTAAACAACGGTATGCAGTTGCTTAAAATATTTTAAACAGCGTTTTTACTGTGAATTCTTCAGCGCTTTACTTTTCACCGAACTAGAGACGTTATCAGAATATAAGCCTCTATACCTGAGATTTAATTTTATTTCAATCATTGTTTATGTTGTTTTCTGGGTTTTTTTCAGCGAGTCCTGCGGAATTTACTGATCTTACATCTAATGACGCCCTCACGGAGAAATGGTGGTACCACCGCGTGTATTTTGTTGATATTAATGGGGATGGACGAAAGGACATGCTGACGGCGAGAGCTGATACGTGTAAGTTTCGTTTCGTTTCGTTTATTTTATTTTCGAAGGGAAACGTGTAACAGCTAAAGGTTGTTTTACAACATGTCCGTGCCCGGAAAAAAAAAAACAAAGTACAAAATTATATGAGAAACATATAACATTATAACATAACTGACTACATGAAGAATCACAGTAAATCAACACAAAAAAGCAAAATAAGAAAAATGAACGGAAATTTAACATAGATAAACATTATAATAACAATGAAATTAATGCAACTAAAGTAGATTGAAATATAAACATTGCCAGAAAAAAGTTAAAAAAAAAAAACAGCATATACTTAGACGGGTTGGAAAAAATTCAATTCACAAGGATGTGTGTATTATGAATAGAAAAAAATCAATTTAGGTTTCTTTTATAATTTTCATAAGTGGGTTTGGACTTCGCATCTGCTGGTAGATTATTCCATTATTGTGCTCCGTGATAACATAGGCTCTTCTCTCTAAAACAGGTGCTAATTTTGGGTAATGATATGTTGTTTGAAGTGTTACGCAGATTATACAGTAGACATATGTTTTTATTTCGAATTTTCTTGTTAGAGTACTATTGTATCCAAACACCATTGACATTGCACGTGATATTCCAAGTGTCGTGCTGTATTTAGGTTAATCGGTAGCGGATACAAATAAAAAGAAATGGGGGGGGGGGAGAGGGGTACCAGGCTTCTTGGTGGGAAGTTTGGCTATCTGCCCCTCGTGTCTGGACCTGACCCCCTTATTTGAGGGTTTTTTTCATTATGATTATTACTTCGCCTTCATGGATGATAGATTAATAATTGTACTGTTGGTGCGCGATACAGAACGTTTTGAAAAACAGCGAAACCCAACTTCCACTGAAAATATATGATCTCATAAACATAGTTATGTTTGTTGCAATATGTCATCACAAAGATAATTTATTACTCTTTCCTTTGATACCATATTTGTAATAATTAAGCCTTGAGTTATCAAATCGCAAACATTTGAAGATTTAGATCTATTCATCAACATGGTTCTAGATGGTTATTCACCGAGACCTCCTCTTTTAAAAGAACTAGATTTAACTAAATTTATATTATGCCCATTTATGTGTGTGTTTATATTTCCATGCGACTTTACTTGAATTTGAATTTATTAACAACAAAATGACACAAACTTACAAATGTACATGCACATTCAAGTGGGTAACATAATATTACAATAATTGAACAGTTGATGTTATATACATATCCAATACATTAGTTAAAAGAAAAAGAAAATTTTCATAGTATATCATACCGTGTGTTATATCAAAGCTGTACTGTACATTAACTATAACTTATTTATCCGCGAATATGAATGAATTCCTTTAGTTGTGTGTGTTTATACATATATCTTTCTACAATGTGTGTGTGTGTGTGTGTGTGTGTGTGTGTGTGTGTGTGTGTGTGTGTGTGTGTGTGTGTGTGTGTGTGTGTGTGTGTGTGTGTGTGTGTGTGTGTGTGTGTGTGTGTGTGTGTGTGTGTGTGTGTGATCGTTCAAATTAAAATGGAAATGCAATCGTCGTTCGTATGAACAACACAAAATAATGATTCTGACTTGTTTCCCTCAGCTGGAGGGACTGCTAACACTAAGGCAGAGATGGTGTACTTTGTGCATCCCCTTCGCAACCCCACGCAACCGAGATGGGACGTCAAAATCCTCTTCAATGGTCCCGATGCTCTCTTCCGTTATGAAGAGATTTCTCTGGGCTTAGGATCTACACGCCACGCCATCTTCAGCACCCAGTACTTTGCCGAGAAACTCGTTGCGTCGTGGAGTGATGTGAGCGGACGTAAGTACTCCCCTTCTCCTGTCGCGTCCGTTGAATGATACTGTAAAAAGTAACTTTCTTCAACCATGAAAGTGCGCTCATCCACAGTGCCCATTGTGCCAGCTCCTAATTAATGCATCATTGTTCGACGTCAGGGTTGCCAGGTTTTCCGAATCTTAAAATGCCACATTACGCGCCAAATTCAGCGAAAAAACGCCAAATTTGCTTTGGTGCATTTTATGGGCAGAATAAGCTCTATAGATGTGGTTAGAAATAATGTTGTAATCAATTTATCACCTCTTTGAAACCTCTGCCGCAGCCGAAAATTTGAGTGCCGCGGTTTACGCGCAGCCAGATTTTGCACGTGAAGTACATGCACACTACTTTTGGACCCTGTGGCACCTATTTTACGGAAAATCCTCTGAAAATCGGGTTTTTAAAAAATGATTTTTAGGTATATGTCCTCGAAAAACGCCCTCAAAAATCACAAAGCCGTTTTAGCGTGCACTTTGAATTCTTCAATGCCAATCGCTGTCAAAAAACGCCAAATTTGGTGATTTTTGGCGTTAAAAACGCTTAACTGGCAAACCTGTAATAGAGCCTATCAAAGAGTACACTTTAAAGCATGGACTTCATGCTCTCCATGGAGGATAGCTTAGATTTTTTTTTAACTGTGACCATTGTTAACTTTGCTATAATAATTACGCGGATGTTGTTGTTTGATGTGCTATCTTGTTTCATCCACAGTCGGAACACCCGATTACAACAACATGAATCATCGAACTATCGAGGCTATTGCGGATAATCGATACTTCGATTGCGAGGTGAGATCAGAAATTCGTTAACATGCATACGATATGAACATAAATCTGTTAAATATAAAACCCTCAAAAAAGTTCTGCGACTCAAATTTGAGGGTTGATATCTCTCTTGGTATTATAGTGTAATTCTTGATATTGGTATCATTGAAAAGCCTGTTTTTTTCTTTACAATGATACCTCATTTGTTATGATTATAGATTCACGGAATGTGCAAGACATTTTAATAAGGGAAAGAGTGAAAAGTTGCAAACTGCATTGTTATTGTCACCTGTCCCGTGTCTATTTGTACGGAAGTGGATTGTGCTCAATGGTGCTGTGAAGCCTGTGATGGTTTTTAATGAAGTGTTATGTGGTGTTTTCACACTTTATTTTGAATATTGATTATGATTTAAGTGGGTAATTGTAAAATTATAATTGTGTATGAGTTTCATTTAGATTCCTGACAGTTTTTCAAGGTTTCCTCCAACAAAAGTTCAATCATCCATAAGTACAGCTGAAGCAATTCTCTTGACTACAGTTTGAATCACTATCTACAAAACAATGCTTAAAGCAAGAAAGATTAAAATCATTCATTGCCACTGTATTTGATGAACATCAAACCTCAAACATCATAATTCAAAACCTGTAAAATTCTACAGAGAATACGAGAATACACCTTCGATGCTCATGCATAACCACCTCAATTCCAATACACTCCATGCATCCTGTATACAAAATAAGGAATTTGCCATTGACAATAACATTTACTTTTTGCAACTTTTCACCTTTCCTTTAGCCCCACATTAAAATGTCTTGCACGTTCCATGAATCCATAATCATAGCAAATGAGGTATCAATGTAAAGGGAAATAAACAGGCTTTTTAATGATACCAATATCAAGAATTATACTATAATACCAAGAGAGATATCAACGATCAAAGTTGAGTTGCAGAACTTTTTGAGGGGTTAATTTATATAAATATTTACTATTTAAACGAGGTTATTAGTCCTTTGCATATGGAAGACGTTTGGAGTAACACCGTATAAATATCTTCTGGAGTGATGACTGATGACGAATGATCAATTGAATGATTGATTGATTAATTGATAATTTATCTCGCATTTCTCAAATCAGTATCACAAAGACAACTACAGAATACTACCAGATATACAAGTCAAGATTACAATATACATATTAACATCACTATTTCAATGAAGAATATATCAGTTATTCAAAAATTTCATTTCATTTCATTTTATTTCCATTTCCAATCCATAACAAAAATATAACAAAATACAAGGAAAAGCTTTACAGAATTTAAAACAATAGAATACGTAAATATAATGTCGACAAGTTATAATAATCATAATTGTAAATACATATATATGTTAAAATAACAATACGTAGTTGCTTTAGCTTTAGTTTCTGATAAAATATACTTTAATTTTAACCGAAATAAAGCATTAAAAACGAAACAAAGTTTAACCTTCTAAAGCTTCTATAATTGGAAAAAATAAAATATTTGGAAATGAAGGGCCCTTCAAGAAGCACGTAAGTGTTTGTTGATGAAAATGAAACATTAAAACCGGAGAAATGCGAATACTACCATCATGAGCTTAGAGCTTGATAATGATGGTGGCCTCAGTATACCAATTCCATAACACAGGCAAATGTTATGCATACCCTTCTGATGAAGTTACTTTTGATAATCTGCCAGCTTTTCAGAAGCATAACAACAATTAATGTACGTAAGAAAGTTAAGTTTTCAGTGTTATAATGTATTTAAAAAAACGGATGAAATAACTACCTCATCACGAGGCTATGCAGAGAGGCATTATGACACTAGTTAATAAAGAAGATCTGAACGTCGAGTGAGCTCTTTTCATCTCAAAAGAAATAGATATACTTGGTGTTGCTCCTTAAACCTTCCCTTCTTTTTCTCTCCATCATGCAAAATTAAACTACTAACAATGCAACTCTTTGCCTGTCTGCATGGTTTTCGTCACAATAGTACAACTGCACCAAACTTTATTTATGTACAAATTAATATCACCGTGCTTTGCAAGAAACTGCAGTCAATTAAAGGTCTTAAACATGCAGGACGATAAATTACAGTGTAACTTAGTGCATCTTTCCCAGAGTGATATCATATGTTGGTCATTTTTCTTTTTACTTACAGCTGGTTGACGTGAATGGGGACGGACAATTAGATCTCCTAGTGTCTATAAACAGGTGAGAACATATGGGGGGACTATAATAATAGTAAATAATAATAACTTCTTATTTACCGAGGGTAGCCACTTCAGTCTGATAGACTGCTCTTCCAGTGGGCCCTGCATAACATAAATGTTATTATTACCTTACTCTGTTCTAGAATGCCGAGCGCCTGGCTAGAAAGCAGAAGGTATACCATTTTTAAAAGTCTTTGGTATGACCCGGCTGGGGCTCGAACCGCAGCCTTCCGCACGTGAGGCGGACGCTCTATCCATTAAGCCATCACTGACATAAATGTGGGCATTGTTTTAATAAATATGAAGCCGTGGTAATGATTAATATAATCATATCTAAATCTCAGAGTGTGCTATTAATTATATTTCTGTAGCAATCTCTTCGAATAAAATTTGATATCATGCCATTTTACAAACGGGCATGCTTTCCAACGATTCATGTATTTTTCCTGATCGTTAAAATTTCCTTTATTTCCCTTATTATTATTATTTCCCAACATTTCATGATTTTCTTTAGAAATCAGTA
>JZLH01S0317871.1:2764-22192 GCA_001188425.1 Eucidaris tribuloides
ACACACACACCATCACACACACACACACATACACACACACACACTTATACAGTGTGCAATTTGAGGTGTGTACGCACATTGTGTTTGTGTGAATGTGTGTTTGTGTTGCTCTTGTATGCCAATAGGTTTGGAGGAGTCGTCAGTTCACACACACCCACAAAATTAGGAGATCTAGTAATTTCAGAAGCTTCTCATAATAATGGTTAGTTTGTGTGCAATTTGAGGAGGATTCCCATATATCATATACGGTATTGGAATACCTTTTGCAGTAATTCCAATTTCACTTAATTTTTTAGGAGCTCCTCATTTTGCGTGTGTGTGTAAACTCACAACTCCTCAAATGTTGGCTACTACTGAAAGAAAAATAAATTTCAACCACATTATTGTTGGATAATTTACCATTGTACATCGAAACAAAAGACCGTTGTCAGGTTCAGTACACAATTGCAAGACATTTGTTTAAAATGGTTTTCCATACCTACCCCTACCCTTTTGTAAATATTGGGAGAAAACCTTTCTGTGGGACGTCCCACAACAGTATCAACACAAAACACACACACACACACACACACACACACACACACACACACACACACACACACACACAACAACTACTATGTGCACACACACACCACCACACACACACACACACACGCAGTTTCCTTTGTCTTTTCTCTGTACCCTTCCTTTCTGAGGCCGAAAAAAGGTAGCCAAGACTGATTCAACCCCTCTCCAATCCAACACTGCTTGACGATGATCCCTTGCAACAGCATGGAAATGATGAAAATACTCTTCATATTTTATCACTATAAATAGTTAAATAACTATGCTTTATTGTAAGACACTGTACTAAAGAGATAATCCAACATACTTGTTGAAAACAGACATATTATGCTAACATCACTTTAGCAGTTTGGGTGAAACAGGAAATTGAAAGAGTTGCCTTTTTTAGGGGGGGGGGGGTGAATAAGAACAGAAATTGTATTTTTTTCCTGCTACGTAAATTTTGAATGCATAATCCTATCTTTGTACATATATACTTGTTTTTTGAGTGAATAAATGGAATCAATTTTTCTACACAGAAATAGCAAGCTGCACTGGGTAAAAAAAACAAACATTATCTATTGAGTTCATTGAATTGTTTATCTAGAGGTCATCGTACAAAGAAGAGTGATAGCTGGCAGAAAACCTCCAAGCAGGCTTCTATTAAAGAAAACCAAAATGTGCATGCATACATAAATCATGATATAAGTCTAGAAATGTCGCGATTGTCGTTTAGTATAATTAAATCAAATTTAATATTGCTTAAATTAGATTTTGTTACTTGCGTCCAAACAGTATTAAGGCACTTACTTAACATTCTGACCACTGGATATTTAGGTCAATGTCAATCATAGGCCATGGAGGACATGGTCAATAGGAAGTAACATTCAATGTTAGAACTACAGTGCACTCTTGTTTCAAAATTTCATTATACATGTGAAGAAGTAAAATCTCTGGTCCCATGTCTTGGATTTCCTTTGTATTGTATTGTTTTCGCATTCCTGATATAAAAACAAAAATTGTTATAAAGAAACAATTTCATGGGTCCCAAGGACTTTTGTAAAACGACAGTGCACTGTATATGCACATGAATCCAGGACGGTTGAAAAGTTATTGAATACACTGAACAAATCTTATTCTTAGTTATCTCAGTTGCAAAAACAACAATTTGTGGCTGTTTACACATTTGACACAGAAGATTAAAGGAGAAGTTTTCCCATTAATTAATGTGGACTCAGTAAATCCCCAACATTTTCAGAAATCCAACACGGAAATGTTTTGAGCAAATTTGGTTAAGCCATTCAGAAAATATGATTTTTCAAAAATCTGAATAAATCTGTATGACTTTGTCAGCTGATGGCAATTCTGCTTAAGTCAGAGATGTCATACCTGAACGACTCTCTGCTGACTTTGATTACAATTTTTCATAAATTTTTATTTTGTTGGATAGTAACATAGAAATTGACCTTGCTAGTACCTTTTGAAAGGCATACAGATTCATCATATCCCCCACACACCTAAGAAACAGGAAGAGTAAAATTTTCAGCTTTCATGAGAAATGAAAATTTGGGAAAATTCACTGAATCCAATTAATGTCTGCACAAAACTTCTCCCTTTACATTACTTTGCTCTCTTAAAACTAGTCTATTAATTGATCATAAATATGAATGGATAACATACCTGCAAATTTTACATCAACCACACGCAAGCATACATACAACACAAAGTTTAAAATCTGAACAAGTCGTATATACATATATACAATGTGTAAGCATAAATCTATTTCATGAATTATTTATAAATAAACAGTTACCGACAGATTTTCCTCTCAATACAATATCCATTTCAAATTGACATGACACAGGCAGTATACACAAATTTTATTATCTAGACTACCACAATATTGGTCTTATTACATATTTGTACAGATTTTGCTTTGCATAGAATTTTGATGTATACGAACATGTTGGAGACTGAGAACGGTTTTGGTGTATATATCGTATAATTATTACTTTATGGAATGCATAACTGATTAATAGAGAGCATAATTAATGCTATGTCTACTGAAAACCAGTATACAGTGTACTTAAGCCCCGATCTCAATGAAGGAGACATTGCCGTGACTCCCGTAACTGATAAGTTGGCATGAACAATAACAAACAATTCATGAATTATTTTGATGGAGAAGTCGTCGCGACGTCTCCACCAGTCTCCTTTAGTCTCCAGGTAGTCGCGGGAAAATCAAACGTTCCATTTACCTTCGACTCAATGGAGACTCAATTAGTCTCAAGGAGACGTTGCAGAGCCTTTGCAGCGACTTCTCAATCAAATTAATTCATTAATCAATGAAATGTTTGTTATTGTTTGCCCCCACTGATCAATCACGGAAGTTGCGGCAACGTCTCCTCCAGTGAGATCGGGCGTTAAATTATTAGAAATGGAAATAATTGCATCAACTGCTTAAGTTCATTGTTGTTCCTTTTGTTGCAAGATGGGTTTGCAATAAGCAATGAATTCCATTTTTTGTAAATAACTGAATAACTTTTACAACTGCAATACCAAGTATTATTCTGTATAAATCTTGGGTAAGTGGAACAAAACTCTACTAACATGTACATGCTTTAAGTTACAGTTAGTTCACAATGTAGAGATAAGTAAAAAGAGAAACAAAACTTGGACTCAGGTTTGTTCTTTGAAACTTTCAGCCATAAACAGTTTAGGTAAATGAGCAAAACTAAGTGTACATCACAGAAGTTTTAATCTGTTCTTGACTATCGTACATGTCATAAAATAAACTCAGCCCCCCCCCCCCTCCCCCAAAAAATGGACATTCTTCACCATCACAATTTTCACCATAAACAGTCAATATAAGATGATCAAATATGTATGAAAATTACAGAAAGTTAATTTAATTTCCTGCACTATTAACTTGGGGTAAAGTTGTGAACTTTCATGTTTGGGTGTGTCCATTCATTTACCAGTAACAAGGTCTATTTGAGAAAATTACAAAAAATGAAGCAAGCTGCCATTCAAATGTTTATGAGCACCTATAAGTCATTCTCATTCAATGCTGAAAATCAAGAGTTGGATCCATCATGGACTTTAAAAACAAAATAGATAAATATCAGTTTATCTTGAGAAAGTGCAATACTACTGTCGAATCTATTCATGATAAACCACTAATTCAATCTTTCTCACGATTGGTTGTTGTTTTCACTGTTCAATCAAACTTAACAGGATGGACATGCTCAATAAATCAATGGTCAAATGCTCCATTATTTGCCATTTTCTTTCGCAAACTTATTGTTGAATGGGTGTACTTACACATGTGAATGTTTATATTTCATTCACGTACCATGTTCATAGAAGATGACTTTAGCTGG
Organism: Eucidaris tribuloides; assembly: GCA_001188425.1. Taxonomy (NCBI): domain Eukaryota; kingdom Metazoa; phylum Echinodermata; class Echinoidea; order Cidaroida; family Cidaridae; genus Eucidaris; species Eucidaris tribuloides. The sequence goes on from JZLH01S0317871.1 coordinate 6,691, forward strand.
TATTTTCGAAAGCGCACTAATATAGTACACTCACTAATTCTGGAATGTTAGTCACCAGTTTTATAGAACACCTGTTCAAACTAACTTAATAAATATATAATTTATGTCAGGAAATGGATTAGAATTTTCATTTTTACAAAATATTTTGTGTTATTTTTTCACTTTTCTATCATTAAAAATGTCATGAAGGTGTTCACACTTATGGTACCTTAGAACCCAACATTCCAGAGTTAGTAAGGGCACTAAGTAAGTGAGCTTTCAAGAATACAAGCCATTATATTGAGATATGATGGATTACCATATATGAAATATTTATTTGAAAATCTTATTTGATATCATTATCAAATATTTATTCAAAAATCTTTAACCAATGTCCAGTTTCTGTTTTGGCTGAGAGTAATTAGGAATCTAGTTATTTTTGTTTAAATGTCACTGACAGCTGTTTCATTGTACAATTTTGTTTTTTGTTTTTTTTTGATCACGTTGCTACTATTGAAGTAGAGCTCTGTAGGGCAGGCAGGACAGGAGCCGTCTGCAAGGTAGTACCTTCTCCCACCTCGGCTTGGGTCAGGAACGTCTGATCCGTCTCACTCACAGGGGGCGGGGCTTCGATGGCAAGACTGCGAAGGAGAAATCAACAAATGAAATGTTAAGACATTTTAGTATTAGAGGACTTTAAAGGTTAATCACATGACTGGAAACACTTGAAAATGCTTCCAGAACCAAATGAGTTGAAACATACACCAACTATATCCCATCTGGAGAAGATCTCCCAGATGGAAGGATTTACCTGTTATTTGTTTACTTAGAGAGAATCAAGCACGAACATTCGAACATACACAAATATTTATTTATCTCAAGGCGTGAGGCCCAAGGTCCTTCGGGGGCATAGTCCTAGAACAGACCCAACACTGTAAGCATGGAAACGTGAATGGAGCACTTGAGTGTGTGAACATTTATGTCTTTGGCATGGTGCTCTATGACAGTATATGTGAACGAAGAATCTTCAAGGTTAATGCCAACACTTTCACATCTTCCTCAGACCAGTGTGACTAGAGTCTGGCCCTGTGATGGTAAAACTGTCTAACTTGAAAATTTGACTTTCTCTGGTAAATGCATTTTTGGGTAATATTGGGTAATATAAGGACGCTCTTTCCAATGCTACTATCAAAAATTTCCCACGACACGTTTGGGAGATAATTTCCACTATCTTAGTAATTTTTCTCATTTTTGCTTCAGTTGCGGTGGTAGAACGGTTTGTCTTCGAGTTAAACCATAACAATCATGTGGTTTATTGTAGCCACGTGATGGCAAAATGGATGTTTGAAAATCACTGTTCTTAGAAATGTTTACCTTTAATGTTCAAATATTTAACATTTTATCGAGATGTGGTTCATACAAATGATATGATTTATAGCAACTTATAGCTAACCAATTTTGTACACGCAATGCAAAATTGTGCATGTTTATTTATCTATCAAAAATTATGACAATATTTGCATAGACAGACTGTTTTACCATATTATGACGATCAAATCCACAATACTCAAAAATCATAATTATTTTAAAACAAAATGACCAAATATGCACAAAAATGGTCAATTATCAGTGTTTCCATTTCTGTTTTTGTATTACATCAGCATCAGGGATTATATCCCTGTCCATAAAATACCTCAAACATTTGAACTTTATGAAGTCATTTTTCTCAAAATAGCTATTTTCAAGACCATTTTACCATCTCACAGCTAAGTCTATGCTACTACTTACTTCATTGAGTCAGTCACCGATTTATTCGGAACTGCGAGAGGCGGCCTCTTCTGCGACATCGTTGGGGCCAGATCTGAGACTGGATTGGGCCGGGTCTTGGCACCGTTCATTTTAGCAAACAGTAACCGCAGTACTCGTTCCCTCTGTTCCCATGTCAGTTCTGTGATATCCAGTTTGTTCCCGAGACCAGCCCTGTTCGGAAATGTGAATAAGGCAAAATTTTATTAAAAAGTTGCAGGAGTTTGAGCCTTCTAATTGGCCAAGTCATGCATTATTTTCCCCGAACGCATGGACCATGTGTCATTTTCTCCCAATGCACAGCCTGTGTGTTAGTACTTTGCTATTAATACCACATTTTAAGTGGTAACATTACATCCAGTTAGTAAGCAAATGATCAAAGTCAGTGAAGGAGAAGGACAAACTATTTTCTTTGAGGCAATCTGGATGTTGCTATGCTTCCATAACGAAGCTAAGAAAAGGTAGCATATACATTTAGATCGCCAAGGAAGTGACAGTTCGGCCCATCACCTGAAACCAAAAGATAATTATTTGCTTTATATTCCACATCTGAACAAATTTAACTGTAGACTCTATACAAAAAAAAAGAATGTTTACCTCTCTACTGGAAAGAAGAGTAATGCTTACTTCTCTCTACAGAGTACAATAACATACAGTAAGTTTTGATTGCCACGCCTCTGGCCAAGCAACCGATAGGCAATTGATCGTCCAAATTCGGGGTGCAACAAACTTTCATTTCACACACACAGATAATGCATTGGAACTCTATCATCTAAAACAAGCAGTGAAACACAAAACTAGATACACCATTGTGTGCAGCAATTTTTTTTTCTTGGGTGATTGATGGGAAACATAGGCACGCGAAGGGGAAGGGGTGTTTTGGCTGACTGTTCAAACACCCCATTGTACAAAACGAGGGTGCTTAACACCCCAAAACAATCCCTTTTTTTTTACAGAACCCCCCACCCCCTTTTGTAATCATGGAAGCAAGAGCCACAGGACACGATTTCGGCTTAAAAAAATTTTTGGACCATAGATTTGGGAAAATTTTGGACCAAGGATTTGAGATGAAAAATATTGTGCATTATTTGTATAAACAAATGAATGGTTTGGAAACTGCATAGCAGAATCAAATGTTTAAACATTACAAATGTCTCATATGAAAGTTCTAGCAGAGGAAAGCCAGTTGTCCTTACCATGTTTCAGCCGCCTTGAGATCAGCATACACGCTGTTGGTGCTGAGGTCCGACTGATTGAAGGTCCTGATGCGGGGGAAGTCCATCTTGCCCGAGTGAGCATCCAACATCCTCTTCTGATAAGCGGCGGCCGCATCCCGGAGGTACTTGGCCTGATTGGCTCTGATCTCCTTCTTCACTATTTCCAGCGAGTCCAGGAAAAACTGCTCTATTTCAGTTCTCTGTTGTAAACAGGTAAAAGGAATTATGTATGATAACTTGTGTATTTTTCTATAATTCTACATAAATAGTTTTTACAAGTGAAGCAATTTAATCTCCAGCTAAACACTAAAGTACATTATATACACCTTTTTATCAGAACATTAATTTCAGCAAAAATTTAACAAAATTATTCAAATTTGAAGAAGTGTAAACAATACTGGCTAACTGTCAGTAGGATGCCCCCCGCCCCCTAAAAAAACTAGTAACCACTGCTAGGCTGGATAGAATTTGGTCCCTGTATATTATATGCTACCATCCTTAACATGTACATGTAGATGTTTCAAGTTTGGGAAAGTTTATAGCTGCAGTAGGTTGCACAGGACGGGGCTGCCTGGCACTTAGGTCTAGCAGTTACTCTTTCCTAGCCCAAATTTTCATGACAGAGAACCTGAATTTGCCCAATTTTTAAGTTCCCCATTACCATAATAATGTACTTTGAAATTACAAGCTCATAATGAAACATTTTCAATACCATCCTCAAATAATCAAGTCTAGCATGTAAGAAAAACCTCTGTTTGTTGTTATTAAAATCAAACCAAAACCTCCTGTGACTGAGAAAATAAGAACTGATTTGTAATTCAGCGCATGTGTGAAGACCAAGTGTGCACAACAATTCTGGTTCCATGACAGTTACTCTGGCGATATTTGCTTCAGTGACATTTGCATACACCAAACCTAACCTCAATCCTAACCGTAATCTCAACCCTGACCCTAACACTAACTCTAAAGTGGAACTGGAAACCCAATGGCAACCCTAACCCTAACTCTTTGTCTTCTGAAATACTGTCATCGGAGCTGCAACTGTCGCTGGAACAAATGTCTGGTTATCTATATGCCCTGAGTTTGGGGCATTCTAGGTCTTACAGTAGAGGAGATTATAAACTCACCTGATCAAGAATAGTTTTGGCCAGTTTTTTCACTTTGTTCATTTCTTTCGTCTGCATTTCCACCGTTCTCATCAGCTTCGCGATCTCCACCTTGCCCGATTCAGTTTCCATGTGTGCCTTGTGTTTCGTGATTTTATTTTCTCGTTCAAATTCCTTGACGACGTGGCTGAGAGATACTTCCAGGCTCTGTACTTTGTCTTGCAGCTATATGACAGGATGAAAAAAGGGATGAAATATGTAAAATTAAATATTGATAGTCAGACGAGAAGTAGGGTAGCAGGTTAAATTCATAGTATATAAATAGGAGGAAACACAGGATTAAAATACCGTTAAGTGATGAATATTACGAAACACTGTCACATCACATCACTTCTGAGAAGTCTACACTGGTTACCAGTTGAAAAGCAAGTAATATAATAATAAAAGTCTTCTAATCGGTTTTCGGAAATTGGAGTTCTCTTCCCCATAGCACATTAGCTCTCTCCTTGAAATTCACTAAACTATTGCATTTTGGTTTATGTTCACCCAGTGACTTTCCTTTGTTGTTCCCCGAGTCATATCAAACATGGAGAGATAGCTTGCATCAGCAGCTCTAAATTTTGTGTAGAAGTTCGGAAGCCCTGACCTAGCCTCATCTAATCCCCTTATGAACTTCGTTCAGCAAGGTCAACTCTTGATTAACAAAAGTAAATTAGAAAGAATCATCATTCTGCTTTTAATATATCAAATGCCTGTTACTTCTGAGAAAATTCAATACCTAAAATAATTTGTTCCTGATTGTGCCATTTTTTGAGACACAGTGTGAATATTAAGAGTTAGTCCTATGTACCTCTTTGATCTGCCTCTTTTGTTTCTTGGTTTCGATAACTTTGTCCTGTATTAGTTGATCCTGTAGCTCTCTGTTTCCCTTCAGGTCAGTGTTTTCTTTCAGTAATTTCTCCCTTTCTTCCTTTAGTTCGTCCGCTTCTTTCACGTGGTAATTGAGCGCCTCGTTCAGTCTCACGTTTTCTTTGTACACAGAGCGTGTAGTTTGATCCAGGTTACTGCAAAATAAAACATCCAAGTTAGGAACAAACTTCAATTAAAAGCAATTGCAGTACTTTACAATATACAATGGAACATACTTATTAATGTATTCTGGAGTTCATGTGGGTGGCAACTACACAAAACTATCCCCCTTGGCTCCTGCTATTCAACTGCATTTTTTGACGAAAAATGACAGAGTTTTCCACTGGTTAACTGTGAATGAAATATAAACTTCTAAATTTAAAGACACTATTTGATATAGTGAAACTTCAGATTTATTTTTCATTTAAACTGTGACATCTGTGCTCCATGGTAGTGCTTGAATTGACAAATAAACATTCCAGAATACAAAACTTGGGAAAGTTATGCTGCCACCAGCAAGATATGCATGGATGAATATCACATGCGACTTATGCATCAGGTGCATGGTAAACACAGCTGTCTATGGGAGAAAATGGACATGACAAAACTGGGTCCCCGAAAGATTTTCACTCTTTTAAAGCACTAAATGATTGTTTTGAAGTACAATTTTTTTCAGGGCTTCATTTTTAGACATTAACAGAGACACTTATAGCATGGAGATATATGCAGCTTTGATTTTTTAAAACTGTGATCATTGTTAATCATGCCTTTGAGATTTTCTTGGAAAAAAGTCTACACATCATGTATATCTTCTTCATTTATACTGGTCAGAAATGTGTACTTTATGGGACAGAGGTATTTGTAGGCACTAGGCAATATATCCACAGAGTTTGTGGCAATGTGACTAAAAGTTTATCATTCCTGTTGTTTCTGAGTGTACAAAATACTGGGCTTCTGTACAAGCCCATCATCCCTAAAGAGTTAAAATATAACAGTGGCTTTAAAGGCTACAGTGACAAGAAATGACATTTCAAAAGATGTGGTAAGACCAATATGTGAAAATCTTCCAAACCAAGTTGATATATATTTCAGTATTATGTGAGTTTTATGTTTAAAGGTACTGTGTGACATTGTGGAGATTCATCTACATGTAACAAAATAGTCAGAACTTTGATATCTAAACTACATGACAGTGCTTCAATGGGTAAATAAACACTAGAATAAAACATTTTGAAAATTTATGCTTCCACTGGAAAGTGACAAGATATATGTGGGTAGATATCACATGTGAATTAACCATCAGGCCAAGTTTTAATTGTAACACAGGATTATATGGAAATGAGCATGGCAAAAATGGGTATTCATATTATCTAAAACTGGGTATCTAATTATAAATTATCTCTGTTTTTACAGCACTTAAACATGATCATTTTCAGGTACGGTTTCTTAAGGGTTGGCTTTTAGACATTATCAGAGACACTTGTACCATGGATGATTATGTAGCTCAGGTGTTTTTAAAAACTGAAAATAGTGCTTAATGGGGCCTTTAAGTGTGAATGTACAGAAATACCAAATTAACTCTTAACATGCCTGGGGATTTAACATTGGTGTAACATCGGTGTAACACATGTCTAAATGACATAAAAGATATTTACCTAATGGCTTCTGTATGAGCTCTCTCTGCCAGTTCAGCGATCTTTTGACTGGCTTCCTGCTGGAGACGGATCTTCTCTTCGAAAAATTTGTGCTCCATTCGCTGCAACTGTTCCTGGTGTTCTTTGTTTGTCAAAAACATTTCTTCTTTGATCTATTTCATGAAAAAAAGTAGATTTATTAAATCCTTATAATATAGGACACAACTGGCACATGGCAAATTTTTGTACACAATTTCTCATCTTTTCCCCCAAATCCAATTTGCTCTTCCTTGTTGTTTATGTAAGTTTCTGCAAAATATACTTTGCAAGCTCTTCCAGGCCCCAAACTTTCCTATTTAGTGCACATGGGAGAGTAAGCAGAATGAGAAGCCCAAGTTTCCACAAGGGGTGGCGAAATTTAATCTGAACCTCATTTGATTATCGTGGAAAGAACATCGTCGATAACACAATTTATCGCCAGAGGTGAAAAACAGATTTGTGATGAAGAAGATAAATCTATGTTAGGCTGAACTTGCAGCCCTGTAGGGCTGTTATCAAAATGTAGTCAAAACAATGTTGCTTTCTGTAGACCCTCTTGTAACTAGATCAGGAGATTCATGGTGCTGATTGTTTACATTTTTGGTGGGCAGCGTGTTGATAGAGTTGTTATGATTGTTGATGGTTATACTAAATGCTCTACCACTTTCAATACCACAAGTTTGATAGCTGAAGAGAATGGAGGTGTCTCTTCTGTCCCCCACCTCCCTGTCTACAGACAGTAGCACTCGTGTGCAGAGTATTCATTCATAGCCTACGGATTTTTTGGTCCCTCCCACTGCAGTGCATGCATTTACCCCATTAGGTTTTCATAATCGATGTTATTTTTGGTCATATCGTGCCTCTGGCGATATTTTGAAATAATCATGAGATCATTATCGTTTAGACAATATTTTTTCAACATTGTGTAATTTCGATATTATCTTAACATCGGCCAGCCCTAGTTTCCACAAACATTTTTTTTTTCAAAATCAGTAAATGCATATTTCTTTTATTTATGAAGAAAGTGGTGACACTACATTTAAGAGTATTGTACATTTAAAAACTAAATTGTTTTGAGAATAATGTTTGGACAGGGATAATATGTGACCCGTCACCCCAAATCCCTAATAAAGTCACACACCCCAAACTTAAGGAAAGTGTGAAATATTGCAAATTGGGATGGAAGATAAAGTAAAATGTCTTCAAAACTCAACTGAAGTATGGCCATCACATTTAGCTTTAATATCCATTTTTTTTTTACCCAAAGTAATTTTCTTTCTATCTTTATGTTGTAAAAGATGTGCAACTTTATCAGGGTATCGTGGTGACAGGTCACATATATTTATTCCAAATCATTCAAGTTCTATTTGGTTATTTACACTACAGTAAATAATAACACACACAATAATGCACATAAATAATATCAACTCTTAGTATGTCAAAAAAAATGTTTTAACAGTATTACATTGAGCAATATTTTGAGTGTAATGTCAACCTCAAACAGCCAAAATTTCAATACATTCATGGTGGAGAAAGTGTTGGATAGAAAAGTTACAGAAATTATATCCTTTCTTACTGTGTAATTTCTAGTAAAATGTTGTGAAAATTTCAGAAGTTACAATAAATTTTGTTGAGTTCTTTATTTTAATCAATTCATATCAACAAATGTATAGAAAATGTACATGTTGTTCACATTTCAACCCCTGCCCCCCAAAATATAAAATAACAAAAAATGTCAAATTTGCAGTAAATATCCAACGTAAATCTACCAAATCCAGCAAAACCAGCCACTTGGTGGCAGAAATCAAAATTCAGATTATTGCAGAATTGGATGGAACTCTTCACAAGCTACATTTTGATACATAATTCACAAAAATTAAACAGTCAAGAGGAAAGTTTCTACGTTCAATTTTGTGCAGTGTTCAATGGGTGTTTTGCTCCTTTAAAGCCAATTTCTATAAAATGTGAATTACTGACAAGCGCCAGGTTTTGCTACATTGGGTCACATATTAATATATAAAAGTGTGATAACATATACTTTGATTCTTATAGCAGTCACTAAATGGGTACCATTTATGATGTCAAATTGTGTCTGTGACATGTTAAGAATTAAATGTACACCAACCAGCCAACCACAAACAAAAGATGCATAGTTTTCAAGACTATTACTAAAGTTTACCTCATCAAGTTCTTTCTGCATCTGGCCTCTCTTTCTCCTGAATTCCTTGACTAACTTCAGTTCACTCTGCATCATCTTCACCTCATCCGTCTTGTCCTTCAGGGCTTGCTCCAGCTGATTGAAACGCTCCGTGAAGTCTTCAATCTTTTATCAAGAAACAATACCAACATTGTATTAAGTAGATAAATTAATGTCTCTGCTCTAAGATTATAGAAAGTGCATTGATCTTTTCTGCGTATGTCCTGTAACTAAACTGTTTTGGAACAAAGTAGTTCAATGAGTAACTAAACTGTTTTTAAACAAAGTAGTTCAATGGTTAAGTGAGCTCTCACATATCTATGTATGCATTGATGATGTGTTGTGCTTATTTGTGGTCAGGTCTCTCAAATTTTTGGCTTGAATACAACAATTCTATGATCTCGCTTTCATATTTACAAAATGACAATAACAACATCATACTTTAAATCTTACGGAAAGTGATTCTAAGAGAGGTTCATCTTTATATAAAAAAATTGTCAATGTAATAAGTTTGGCAAGAAATGGGGTTGTTTTTAGAATATTTTATGCAGAAGGTTTCTGTGCTTCTTCATGCTGTTCATTCTTTGTATAACATGATTTTTGTTTTTGTTTAGAACTGTGTATTCCCGTATTACATGTAATGAGATGCTAAAAAAAATGTTTTTCCTATGGGCAAAAATTATAAAATTATTAAAAACAATTGTATGTAGCAAACATTCAGAGCATTCAGATACTATAAACTCATTTAACCGTCTCGGTACCATTTTTTAAAAACGCCTTCAGACTTTGTATGTGATACTCTCTGTGTGGCACTAAAAGTGTTGAAACACACATTGTAACAAGAGAACCGATGTCTTTAAAAGTTGGTAATCCTTAGATGGTTCCATGACATTTGTTCCCACGATTATTTCATAAACTAATCCTAACCCCAACCCTTGCCCTAACGCAACCCCTAATCCTTACCTTAACCCCATTCTGAACTGGAAACACAGTGGCAACCCTAACCCATAATCTTGGTCTTTGGAAATATTGTTACGGGAGCAACTGTCACCAGAGCAACAGTCAGGTCACCCCTTCACTACCCGGTGACTTATGTTGCTCCCCCCATGCACTGCATCATGGGGAAATAGGTCAGCCGAAGAAAGAGGTTCACCTCTTTACAATTTGGATTAAGAACAAACTTTTTTCTTCCATAATGTCACATTTTATTTCATGTAGTGTACTGTGAGATGAATTCACTTAACCCGTTGCCTACGGGAACCGGGTGGGCCCTGTACAAAGTCTATGGGGATTTTTTAATCTCATGGTGAACGGGTTAACAGCAGTGTCATAATAGCACCAAATATACTTTTGAACACAGGTTAACCTAACTCAACAACAAAAAAGAAATGCAGATCCTACCTTTTTGTTAAACAGATTTCATGTCCCGAACATGATGTGAGTTTATACTAGACTGAAAGCAAAAAATCTCTTGTATGCATTGCAAACTTACAGACCTACATGTAAAGCAAATTAGTTCTTGGGTATGATAATGTATCTAAATGGATATTGCTGAAAGTTAAATGCAAATCTTTATTTATAATTTATTAGTTTATTTATCTATAAATTTATTTATTTATTTATTTATTTATATTTACTTATTCATTTGCTTATTTATTATTAATTTATTTGTGTATTCATTTATTTACTTATTTATTTATTTATTTATTTATAAATTTATTCATCTATTTACTTTATATATTTATTCATCTATTGATTTATTTAGAAACCTGACATGGTGGTATCAATACTCACAATCTGCTGTTTTTCTTTTCTTGATTCTCGTCTTGTGTCCTTCAGCTGCTTCTGTAGTCTTGAAATCTGTAACAGAGATGGACATCATTTCAGGTTGATGTAATATAAAAACACAAATGGTCAAACAATCCAGGTATGGGTACCACTGGGGATTCTCTCCTCAGCAAATAAAACCTTACATGATTGCCAATTCTCTGCATTAGTCAGTATTTTTTTTTTTTCTTTTTTTTGGGGGGGGGGGGGTTGTACGCTATAATTGTGTAATGTTTTGTCATTGCATGGCACTGAAATTTATCAAACGCAAGAGAAGTCTTTTCAAAATAACTTTGTAATTTTTTATGGAACTGAGTGAAGACATGTTTTATGCCCACATAACCCGAGACAATGGAGGTAAATGGAGGTTTGGGACTTATATCCCAGTTGCATAAAAGCCCAAAGCACTGTATCTTTTGCTTGCTCCATTTTTTAGTTACTGTCAGTTATTCATCATTCTGCAATCCAACAATGCAAAAATGAAAGTAATATGGATTGAAAAGATGTAATTTGCACATGTACACGTACTAGTATGTAGATGAAATCATCTGACAAGTTGTGCAAATTGTTGATTTGATTAATGCTTGATCGATTTTCATATAAGCTGGGTTGTAAATATTTGTGTATGCAAAAGATACACATCAGAATTTTAAAGGTGCAGGTATTCTTGCAGAAAAATTTAGCATAAGTTATTCATACAGCCCTAATGGTTGCTCTCAAAAGCTTTACTTTTACCCATTGAAGACGGATTGATTTTGCTTTAACGTGCATTTCCCATAGACCCTGAGATGAGATATCTTGTGTCTAGTCTTCAACAGGTTAAATAAAGCCCATACATACCAGGTCTTCTTTCGTTTGATCTTCTTTCTTGAGATAGGTGATGACCTCGATGGTATCCCTCTCCGATATCTGCATATTCTTCTGGATGGCCTCATTTTCGAGTGCCAGCCTCTTCGCCTCCTCTCGGAATTCCTGCCTCGCGTTCTCCGTTGCCACCAGTCTCGCCTCCCATAATTTTGTGTTCGCTTGAGCCAAAGCGGTATCGGAAAACTTCTTACTGTCCTTCACCTTCTTCCTATAATCACAAAATCAGAATTATAACAACATTAAAAAGGTTTTGATAGTCAGGTCACTGTGTTTTTCTTGGGCTGAATTTCTTAAATTAATTCTACCACTTTTAACATTATGATCATAATTTGTCTTGTATCAAAATTTGGTTGGCATGAATTTGTCCCACTTCAGAAGGAGGACCTGTCTCAGTGGTGGGCCATTTAATAGTGTTGAAGTTTGGTTGGCAAAACATGGTGAATGTGTCGGTACGAGATGTCGGTAATAAACCTTCCCATAAAGGAGGCAGATGCCAGTAATTCAACAAAATTTGGTGGCAAAAATGTAAAGTACACTTTTTAGTTTCATAAATAGGGTCAATTTTTTTAACAATGTGTTCTCGTTTCCGAGAAAAGTTAGACAAACTGATAAATATACTTACCCATTTCAAATTAGATTATACACATCCCGCACGATGCATGCAGGTTGTCGCAGTAACTAGGGCTAGCCGAGGTGCAAGATTGACATTCATAACATGCCGAGCCCGGACAGCTCAGGTACATGTCATACATGACATGTAGACTCGTAGAGCTTTGGCCTTTGCCTTTGCTAACAAAATTGGGTTCAAATACCAGTCAGGCATGGTTTTCTTGCACTGAAATTTCTTAATCTTAATTCTTAATTTAATCATCATGATTTGTACAATGATTCATTGAATTGATTCACTGCATTGCATCCAGAGCAACATGAAGACCGGACCAGTTTTTAAATTTAATTAGGGCCGGGGATCTACCGTTAAATTTTGTAGCAATATCCACATCGTATGGTTGGGGGTACTACTCATCGACCGCTTAAGCTCAATTACACCATATCTCAGAAAATATTTGCTAGTTTTACCTAAATTTTCTCTCACATGGGCAGAAAATGGTGTAGATTCACTTTTCGGGCTCAGATTGCTTCCTCCTTTCGGACGCACGGAAATTTTGGCGACGACGTCAAGTGACCTTTTTCACGAGGGCCGCCGAAAGCCCGTTTTTGAAACCGACCGCCTACTGCCCATTGATTTAACACGTAGAGTGTGAGTTTTTAGGACTTTCAGGATATGTTGCAAAATATAGCATTTTTCAAATGCTCAGTATTGAATTTTTCATGAAAAATCATGATTTATGAGAGGATAAATGGAAGCTGTGTCCTTAGATTCCATTTACAAATTTGCGCGATAGTTCCCAGCGTGTACGGCGCCGTTCTAAATCACTGCGTACTTTACACAACCTGTTCGGGATTGCGTGCGCGTCACAGTGAATGGCAAAACACGTGTATTAACATCGATGCGCAAGATTTTTCTTAAATTCCGTTGATTTCTTACGTATTTCCTCCTCATTTCTCTTGGTTGTGGGCTTTTTTTTAATATTGTGGTGTATTGTGCTTAGTCCTACGTGTATTTTTCGAATTTTTACGCGAGAAGGCCCGTGCACGAGGTAGACCCTCTAGGTCGGTTTAAAAAGCGGTGGTCGATGAGTAGTACCGTGGCTAGCAAGAGTCTTTAAAAAAAATTACTGTGATTTGAAGATTCATTTGTTTATCTACAACTTTAATTATACAGTTTCAGAATTAACGTTCACACTATGGAGTATGGTCTGTCTCAACCCCGTTGACGTTGCAGTCCGGCTCCAGCTCCAACCAGCCAGCCACCCACCTCATGTCAGTAGCCGCGGCTGCGCTGGCGTGAATGAATTGACGGTTCTCATGCATGTAGACTGTAACGTTAGACTGCAATCTGTAAAATAATATTTCTATCTAGCACCAGGATTCAGAGTCAGACTTACCCTTTCTTTCCTTTTCCTTTCCCCTTGCCTTTCCCTGCCTTCTTTCCTTTCTTCGGCATCTTGATTTCGTATCAAGGCTTACGCCTTTATTCTTTCAAAACAAGTATAAAAATCGCATTTTGTTAAATAAAATTGTGCTGTGCCCGTACGGTTCCGTGATAGAGTTTCGCGGAGTTTGTTCGCAGGTTCAACTCGATTGAATTATTGTGTATTGTATCAACGATCCACGCTAAACAGAAGTCGCACACCAGCGAAATATTTGTGTAGCCATTGCACACGCTGCAAGTGGTATTACCTAGCAACCAGAAGCGATACCACGATCTATGGATGCGAAGGGAAGCCAATGTTTCGCATCTCAAACTTTTGAATATTGGATGTAAATAAAATAATAATTTATCGAGTGTCATCACCGTTCACTAGTTTACTGGGCAAATGAAAGGACATAAACTGGAGTTGAAATCTTTTTTTTTGTCAAAGCCACAGAAAAACATGCTCTCTCTCTCTACAATAGTACTCAATTTATTTTTTAATTCATTTTTTTGCTCCGAATCAATGGCGTAGTAATTACTTTTGAACGGGGCTAATCGGGGGTGCATGACTTGTTTGCGCATGTTTCTATCTCCCACAGTGGGAAATGCTACTTTCTTATCTGAAAAAAGGAATAAATAAAAAAATAATTTTTTGGACCATATTGTTATGCAGTGAAATAATAGGCAGTGGTATTTTTTCAGCCATTAACGTTAAGTGACCAAATACACACAACGAACACTCGGGGCAGCACTGGCGTAAATCCCAGGGTGGGGGACATGGCCCCCCCCCCCACATACACACACACTTTTCGGGGAGGGGTATGGCCTGTAAGCAAAAAATATATATATATAGTTTTTTTTAATTGATAAATCATTGAAAAAATTGTTAAAGTAGTGAGAATTTCTTATCAAATATCAAATGGCAGCATGAAATGCTTAAAATCGTTCAATTCTATTAAAAAAAAAAAATCAAAAGCTCCCGCTCGGTCGCTTCGTACGTTCCCTCGCTTGCATTTTGAACAGTTCAATCGGCCCTGTAAAAAATCCCAAATATTGCCCTTTTTTTAAAGGTTATACATGTATGCACTGCATGATAATATAATTCTGAACATGTGTAATCCCTCCAATTTGTTAAATATATTTATTCAAATTTCAAACTTTAGATTTAGAGTGTACTATCACTGTCAGACAGAGACCAGCAATCCTATAACATGTCTGAACTAATTTAGACTGGCGTAAATTGGAGGCCTACCACCACTTTCCGGGTAGGGGTGGTCTGCACTAATATACCCCCACTTTTCAAGTAAAATATGTTTATATTATTCAATTAGTAATAGCATTTGTAGAATAAATGCCGTTATAAGGATAAAGCTATCATCTGAATGTTCCGGTCTTTATTTTATCAATAATGCACGTTCATTCCCAAAATGTTTTCCATTGGTCCAAATTAGCATTATATCCCGGCCCTGCTATTTATATGCGCAAATAACGCAAAGTGTGATTTAGTTCTGAGAGTGGCCAATTTTCTACCTCTTTAACTTGCGCCCTTACTTTGAAACGACTTAGAGCTACATGTATTTACTAAGGCTCGATCGCTACGCTCGCTCGCATTAATAATATTATATATCAAATGTCGATGTAGTATTGTTTGAAGGTCTTTTCATTTTCATTCTGCGACTGTGTTAAGAATCATTTCAGAACCGTGTCCCCTTATATAAGATGTTATTGGACACCATGCAGTCTTACAGGTTCTGAAAATTTTCGTGATCGCTTCGATCGCGCGCACGCAGACAAGGGCGTAGGCTGGGGGTGCGCTGGGTGCACGTGCACCCCCCCCCCCGCAGAGCCATAAGAGTTCCGCCTCTGGCAAGCAAAACGAAATTTGT
>JZLH01S0317932.1:20524-30701 GCA_001188425.1 Eucidaris tribuloides
GAATAATTTAAACTAATCGCAAAGTTTGTCCGATTCTTTTTTACACTCAGCTCTGATAATTGATTGTTGCCGTTATTTGTTAATTGGGAGGTGGGTGGTTCCCTTCACTTCTTTTAAACACACCACTCCATATGTAGAAGTATTCAATAGTTTTGAAATTTTGAACTATATCAATTAATATTACCTATATTGTCTTTTATAGGAATTTCACTGATGTGAACATGTTTAATTGTTCATACATATTTAATTACACGTAGTGGTGTGCGCATCTCGTTGCGGTGTTATTTTATTTATTAGCAGTTTCGATGAGTAATGGGATAGTGTGGTTGTGTCAGATTGGTGTGATCGTACAGAGAATACGTTATACGTTATGTGGGTTTCTCATTACATCTGTCCGTGTTCAATAGAATGTTGATCCTAATTAAAAACGGGCAACTTGCCATTAATAGGAATGGTTTCCGTTTGGACTCCGCTACTATTAATGCTTAGTACGCGCGTATATGCGTCATGTTATGGGCTGTCCCATTTTGCTAATATCCGGGTCCGTTCACCCCCTCACGCCAATCCGTAGCTACAGGATTGTTTTTTTAAACTTTTGGCTTCCATTAAGATTTTTTGCAACAGTAAATTTGGCACGGAATGACGAAATTGCTGTCGGGTTTGGTAAATGAATCCTAATAACCTTTGATTGTTAGGTTGTAACCACTTAATATTTTTGCAACGTAAATTTGGCACGGATGACGAAATTCGCTGTCGCGGGCTAAATGAATCGTACATAACCTTTGATGTGTTAGTTAATACACTTAATTACCTAAGGAGGGAGCGTCGACTTATGGAAATGGATGTGGGTATATTATCGACGATCATATTTATAAATGAAGCAAAATTAACAGAGTGGTTTGTTTTCTTAACTTAAAATGTGCTTATGGTTACATTCCTGTATTTGTGAGGAGAAGAGATAAATAATAAATACATAACATGAGTCGATCGATGTAGAGATTTAGATAGACTAGATAGATACATATATTACACTACAGTACTATACATTACATTTTACATACCTACAATACATACATGCATGAATAGCATTACACTACTTATAAGTGAATAAATACGATTAAATTGCATGGCTAATAAAAACATAATAGCGTAATACATAAGTGTTATAAAAACAATGCCAATACATAATAAATAGGATGAAATATACCAAATAAGTAATACAATAAATAGATAATCTAATATAAAATATATATATATATATATACTTATGTATATATAGACTAAGTAATATAAGATAAATAATAAATGACTAAATAAAGAATATAAATATGTTATGTTTGTTGCTGATAAATATCTTTTCAACCGCTTACTCCACTGCTCCCCAAATCCTTGGGGGCAGAGCTGCTTGGAGATTTCACGTTATTTGTTAAGTCGTAATGGCTACATTATTAATGTGAAATACAAGCATCCTTTGATGCCAAATTAACTCTGCCAGACTGTTTTCTCCAATTGACGGGTAAACTATGACAACGTTGCTAATGTCAATTAAGGGTTCATGTTAGAGTTCTGCTTGCAAAATAAATTTTGTGGCTATTTGCATTGGTTTATAATGTTTGTGACAATCTGACATAATTCATGTTCTCAACGACGTTCAACTGTACGTTGCCACTTGTTATCTTATGACTTGTAACAATCTTTGTTTATTCTTACTCATCCCTTCTAAAACTATACTAAGTGTGCATCGCTTTTGCAACGTGTATCAAGTAATTGATAATCGTTATCTCCACAAGTATCTATCACTTACCTATATTCACGCACGCTTTGAAACTGCAATATATAAATTTGATATCCCATTGTCGATGGCGAGTTTTATGGCGAGTTTTATATCGCGACCTGCCTTTCGGGCAATATTCACGATTTTCCCCATTCCCAACAGTACTCTGAATAAGTCTAACAAATGCAAGCCCTGAAAAAGTTGCTAGTTGAAAAAGACTCTGTATGTGCTTCTAACAAAATGTGAAAATCATTGAATGGACCATTTCAGGTTCCATACACAGTGATACAGACATGCATGTGTTGGCAGAATTTTTTGGTCACTCAGCTGGCAATATCATCAGTTCATATTTTTTACAAGTGACACCTATACCGTCTGAAGCTATGTAGGTCTTGAGGTTTTTGTCATTAAACATTTGTTGATGCTTCAATGCTCAAAGTAATGACTTTTTTATTTTTTAGATTGCGCTTTCCAAAGTCTTACAAAGTCGTCATTCAAAGTGTCAACTTTACTTTTCTTTCACTTTTCTCTCGGCAGTGGAATGACGAAAATTCTTGGCAATGCGAGGTTAGGAATCAGGTGCTAGTTGTCTTCAGGATGAGGTTTGTTTGGCGGGCTGCTGCGAAGTTTCATTTGGGAAATAGGTACTTCATTCGGGTTCTTGTTTTTCGGGAATCATACCGGATGATTATTCCTTCACTACATCAGTTTTTTTATTTTAATACAGAATTCGGATCTATTGCGATGAATCTATTTCCGTTTGCTAAAACAGCGGTGGACAAGAGGAAGTATAAATGGAATAAGGCTGCAGGAGACTTAGAGTACTGCTACTTCGTGTTCCGCCTGTGCTTTAATTATCGCCGATATACTAAATGATAATATGGGTTTACATTGCAATGCTAAATTGCTAGATTAATATCGGATACAATTTATTGGATATTTAGTCGTATGCTTTGTAAACATTAATATCGTAGCAGTTTAGTAGTAGTAGTAGTGTGTAGTAAGTTAGTAGTAGTGTAATTTAAGTAGTAGTAGACTAGTAGTAACTAATAGTCATTATTATTCGTACTCAGTAAATATATAGTAGTAGTAGTCAAGTATTGAGTTTCGAGTTAGTAGTTAGTTAGTAGTAGTAGTAGTGCTAGAAGTAGTGGAAATAGTATTAAGTAGCAACCAGTATATACTAGTAGTAGCAGAAGTAGTATATTAATAACCAGATAGTAAGTGATCGAATTGCTAGTACAGTTAAGCTAGTAAAATCAATAGTAGTAGTAGCAACAGCAGAGTAGGTAGTAACAGTCAGTAGGTATCGAGTAGCGTAGGCTCAGTTAATTACTCTATTAAAGTGTATTAGTATAGGTGGTAGAGAAGAAGAAGAGGAGAAGTAAGAAGATAGAGTTTAAGTGAAGAAGAAGAAGAAGAAGAAGTAGTAGTGTAGTAGTAGTAGTAGTAGTGTAGTTTAGTAGTGCCGGTTTAGTAAGTAGTTGTTAGATCATTCACTATGTTTGTATTCTTTAGTTCTGTGAAATCGATTTTTTTTCGAATTTCGTCGTTCCTTCCTATTTGTGGTGTTACTTTTTGATTTGATGTATCATGGTTTCTATGTCACGGTCAAGTGCAATCTCCTGTGACATTTACGAGACGCGGGAAGTATAACATCTCTTCAGACGGAACCACAGATTTAATTAAACAGTGATTACATTAAAAGTTAAGTATGCTGTTTTAAGGGTCATGGATAGTATCCTGTGAAATTAAATTGCTGTGTTCGAGCGTTTTCTCTCAGATCTATGTCAATGTGTATGGAATGTTTGAATGCGTGGGAATGGAATATGAATTTGTATCTGGAATTTGCTAGTTTCTAAAACATCGTCTGCCATGAGCATCCACGCGCTATTCAATACTGCCCGAGAGCCAGGTTGTTCGTCAATACTTACAATATCACTATGCATTATTATGTTCTTTATATATAACTGAAAATTCAATCCCGCATTCAGATTGCGTTCTTCACATGTATATACGCTTGACTCGCAGACTGGATATTTTTTGACAAGAACATTTCAACATGAACAGAGGCTTTCTAGGTAATACTGCCTGCGTAATGATTAAGCCAGTAGGCCGAACATGGAAACAGTTAGAATACATGTGAGCTACATAACCTTATGGATCTACGTGTCTTGATATAGGACTAAAGATGAAGCTCTGTAAAATTGTATTTCAAAATGATTTTTTTTTTTTGTGCTTTCAAAAGTGAATATCTACCCGGGCTGATGCGCATGGGCCTGACCGGAATCTTCGTGCCCATTTCCTCTCATAGAATTATTGTGTGCAGATCTTAGGCTTTTTATTGTTCATTTCTGCATATCCTTGTCCGTGGCAGCATGCTTGTTCCAAATTTTTGTATTTCTAGGGATGTTTATTTGTCCATGTTAAAACACTACCTCAGATAGTCACAATTTGGACAGTTTTTTTTTTTAACTTGAAAGTTACCAATTGTTAGCCTATGGTCTTTAAGCAATTATCAATAGTATTCTTAGTCATCATTCTGTCCACACGGTAGTGCTTCTCAGCACAGTTTTAAGGTCGGGTAATGAATTCTTGCTAATGTTAATCTGCATGATATCATATATAGATTCTTGATTTTACCAAAACCACATATATTATAAATGACTTATTTTAAATTATGCCCAAAAAAAGAGCTATAATAAAGCTGGTTCTAAATGCAAAAGGCGGAACTTTATATTCTTTTCTAAGCAATTTCGCTCTTCCATATCCTTGACTGAGGACGGAAGTTGTTCGAGTCGAAGATCTGCGGGGCTCCTGATACACATTATGTGAACAATGCTGCTCAGTTTTTCTCTTTTATTTTTCTAGGCGTATTCTGTATCTTTTGAAGTGACTCTTTGACCACGACGGATATAACGGAATATGTGGCGGGAATACCTACGTGGGTCTCGAAACATGGACGGTTACAGTGATCAGCTCTGTATTGTCATAAGGGGAATCCCAACGTTTCATTAGACGCAAACATTACGATTTTCATTGCAGGTACTTGACAGCATTTCACGCATTTTTAACTGCTCTATATACAAGCGCTTTCATACTTGCGTACAGTTAATTTTGTGGCTGAGCGTTAACCACGATAGAGAGTACTCGATAGAGAACTGTTAAACGGTCCGTGCACAACATTGTAGTTACTATACCTACAAATGGAATTCAGATAATTTAAATGACATTTGTAGGAAACTATCAGACCAGCACAGTATTTTATAGTGGTAAGAACTAAGACTTTCAAAGAAAACCACTATTCATACTAACCTATACTTTCGTTAAGACGTGATGTAAATTTTCATGATGAACACAGACTAGTTTTCCGTTCTTTGCTAATATTTTTGTTCTTTGAACTTCGACGTCTACAGGTGTCCATAATGGACACCGATTTCATTGAAGTGGCTAACATCAATGGCCATCAGATGGGTCGCAATTTCGGACACACGGTAGCACATCTGACTTTAATGCGTGGGTTAAGCAATTTGGGATGATGTGGTCCTTTTTTGATTCAACACACTCTGTCTTTCACGAAAAATGTTTACATACTACATTCAAGGGTAAGCACCGAGGAGTTTGTTCAAACAAACAAGATAAGTCCGCCTTCTCATTTTTTTTCTGATTTTTTTATTTTTTTTGTGGGGGGGGGGGGGTCATTAAAGATATTATTAATTTGATTACGACTTCATGCCATTGATATGCAATAAGCGTATCGTTATTTTAACCGGTTGAAGACTTATAGAACGACATATCTCTTCGCAAGGTCTGTGGGAATGCGTGTTAAAGCAAAATCAAACCGTTTTCAACGGGTTAAAGGTATCATTTGTATTTTAAGATGTTGACCTAACTTAATAAACAATTAATTCTTAATTACACATTTGACAATGCCTTCAGATAATTGCTTTTAGTTATTAATGTTTATTACCCCTTGATTCTCTAGCTACACCGATCTTGTGGTGTCTGCGCCTATGTACATGGACCAGGAGGAAAGTTTGATACGGTACGCAGGCTGGGAGAGTTTATATGTCTATCAAAACGATAGGATGGTAAGTTCCATGACGTTCAAGCCTTGTAAAGGTTTTGGGTACAGCCCGTCGTTATATGTTTATATTTCACCCCAACTTATGTACGTAATTATTCATTCAATATTGAATCGTTTTCATTATGGACAACCGTAACAAATTAGCATAGCTAATGTAGAGAAATAGATGCGAGGGATATTTGTTTGATTCCAGGATACTAACAGTATTTTATTTTTCAAGAGTCGGGCATTAATAACGAATCCTGCATACAGGGGCGTCGATCATTTTTCGGATTCGGTGGTGAAGAGTAAAAAAAATGTCAACATTTTCGGCGCACTCGGCGAGCCAAAGTGCATTATAGAACTTTGCGCGCGAAACTTGAGAAAATTGAAAAATTTTAGTTTGTTAAGTAATATTTTCTATATAAGTTTAATTGTTTTGTTGTGTCCTGCACTGCCTTTTGGACATATCCTAAATTGTTTTTCCTTGAATTTTTCAAGTTGTCAAAATATATTGGGGGAGGGGGATTCGAATATATTTGTCCCCCCCCCAATTATTTTTATTGGGGTGGCAACCGCCCCCCCCCGCCCCGCAGCGGCTAGCTAGGATTTTTTCAGCAGGGGGCACTGTGGGGGGGGGGGGGGCACAAAATCCACGGTCAATTTTTTCCGGTCACGCTAATCGCCAAAAACTCGGCTCAGCGGGGGGGGGGGGGGTTTGGTAGTGAAGAAAAAAAAATTTCTCCAAATCCAAGTTACAAAATTTGTTCTTTTTTTTTTATAAATCTCAGGTCAAATTTTTTTCACGGTCATATATATATATTTCTTTTTTTTTTTGCTTTTTTTGGGGGGGGGGGGGGCCCAGCCCTGCCCCCCACCACCCAAGGATCGACGTCTCTGCCGCGTGCATGCGAAAAACATACTTCCAGAAGGCGCTTAATCTACTTCGCTGACTATGTCATACTCATTGCCCAAGTTTATACATTCGCCCCCAAAAATAACGATATCTCGTATTTGCGTAACTTATGTTCCAATCTCTGTTGTGGATACTTAGATACACAGTTGGCATTTCACTGATGCTCTTAAGTCCTTTTTGGTGCAATAATAGATTTGCTCCATTTGGAATTAATATCTTGATCATAATTACATTAATCATTTTTTTTTTCATCAAAGGGAGGATTCGAAGCACCGCTTATCTTACGGGGACGGAAGGAAGGAGGGCGTTTCGGACTTTCTCTCGCTGCTCTCGGAGATATCAACAAAGATGGTTTTAACGGTATGACCTATCATGAGGGTTTATTCAGTATTGTATGCACTAATAAGAAATTTCTACTTTTGAAACTGACAAAACTTTGTATGTCTTTTATACTGGATGGCAGAAAATTCTAGTATTTAGGTCCACTGAAAGCGAAAATGGTGGTGGCAAAAAAATGTACGCGTGCGAGGAAGATGGTATG
The DNA here is from genome assembly GCA_001188425.1 of Eucidaris tribuloides. Taxonomy (NCBI): domain Eukaryota; kingdom Metazoa; phylum Echinodermata; class Echinoidea; order Cidaroida; family Cidaridae; genus Eucidaris; species Eucidaris tribuloides. Next base: position 27,822 of record JZLH01S0317932.1, read on the forward strand.
AATTAGCCTGCCTAGTAGAATAATTATGGTAATTGTTCTTTTTTTGTGAACATATTATCAAAAGTAGCAGGTAATTCGTTGTTGTTAAATTGGTGCATGAAAAGCCCCAGTTGTAACAAATATATATCACCAATTTTGAGAACATTATTAGCGCGAAAGAGAGAATCAGTGTGGGACCGAAACCCAATATGACATATTATTCTCATTGCCCTTTTTTTTGGAGAAGCAGTATTCTGTCTATTTGGGATTTGGAAGAATTTCCCCATGCCAAGATGCCATAGTTTAAGTATGGAAGTATTAGAGTGGAGTACAGATTGCGAAGAATAGAAATCGGGAAATATAACTTTACTTTGTTAATTACACCAATATTCCTAGAGATTAATTAACATACGTTATCGATGTGGAACTTCCATGAGAGTTTGTCATCTAATGTCAGTCCAAGAAATCTTACACTCGAATGACTCGACACCCTATTTAAAGAAGTTTCATCAAAGCTTATTTGCCCTGGAAGATTTTGAAGTGTGTTACTAAAGATCATATAATTGGGTTTTAATACATTGTTGGACAATTTATTCGCTCTAATCCAATCAGAAACTAGTTTTAATTCGTTATTTACTGTTCTCATGAGAATATCTGGATTTCGATGAGAGCAAAGGAGGTTTGAGTCGTCGGCAAAAAGTATAAAAGATAAAATATCCGATGATTTCTGAAAGTCGTTGATGTAAATAATAAATAACAGGGAACCTAATAAAGAACCCTGTGGTATGTACTCCACAATTTGTATGTTTGATGGAAGAACTACAATTATTGAGAAAAATAGTATTTTAAGGGTCATCATCTGCATACATTTCGACAGATTTGGCGATTGGGGCTCCCTATGATGGTGAGACGGGTCTTGGAAAAGTCTACATCTATCACAGCTTGGGAAGCCAAGGACTTTCTCTATCACCATCTCAGGTAGGTGAAAAGTAAAATAATGTATTGAAGTACGTCACCCATTGACCGTTTTACTGTTGCGGCTGGCGATAGTATTTACGATTGGTGTCCAGGCGCGGTTCTACGGGGGGGGGGGGCTTTGTGGGCTTAATCACCCCTACCCCCCCAAAAAAAAAAAAAAAAATCGCAGGAAAATTTGTTTACAATGAAAATAATGATGAACATCCCCCTTTGGCATGTCTTTATGAATTCCCCCCACTGAGCGACTTTTCGGCGGCTGGGATGACCGAGAAAAATTTGGAACCTAGGATTTCGCCGCGAAATTTTTTCGTCGCTACCTCCCCCCCCCCCCAACGATTTTTCTGCGGCTGGGATGACCGAGAAAAATTTTGGATTTGGCCGCAAATGAAGCCCCCAGTCGCCCCCTAATTTTTTTGCTCTAGAACCGCGCCTGTTTGTGTCAAAAAGTTTATTCATTTTGTAGGAACAGACTGTGCAAGAAAGCTTTGCATGTTTAAAACAGACATGTTTTTGTCGGTTCTTGTGAAGATACACATTCTCTCATTTGTTTCCTCCCCCCAGATGTGCGTTTTGTTAAATTATTTGTTTGTTTGGAGAGAGGGAGGAAAATATCAAATGTGTCTGTCGTATGAAGACGTACCCAGTTTAGGTAACTAAGCTTTTGTAAAAGAACGTTAGAATCACTCAGAATATGCTTGAGTGTTCCATCGAGGTAATGGAACTAGTAGGTGAAATGATGCACAAACGTTGGAAGAGGGAATTTATACGCGTCTAATTTAAAATGTATTCATAGGGGTAAACAGTGGTAAATAAAATGGCAGAAGGCAGCCTGTGTTTGAGGTCAAACTCTTAACAAGCATTCTATATTTTGGTCACAGGACGGTCAGCAATTATTAGTGTGATGTTTTCGTTCGTACTCTTGTTATCAATAAATACATGTTTAATCGAACACATAAGAGGCGAACTGAACTAAATGTAGTAATCTATTCATTCAGACTTGCTGGTGCAATTAAGATACCACGTAAGTAAGTTAATTATACCCCGAGATAACAAAAGTAGGGCAATGAGAGAGAAAAGAAGAGATATTAGATTACAGAAGTAAGATAGTACAGGTATACGACTGAAACGAATAAATACAGTGAAGTCTGTTTGAAAGTGGTCGAGGGACTGAGTAGATGGGTGTACTGGGAGGATTTGCGGAAGAGGGGTGAAAGAGATGTAATTGACGTACACGTATTTAATCGTTTTGAATTTGACAAACAAACTTTTCTGAATTTTGTGTTTCACCGACTACTCACTAGGTCATCGATCCAGTCCAGCTCGGACGGAATTGGCCAACATTCGGATTCTCGTTAGCGGCGGGACTGGATATGGACGGAAATCATTATCCAGGTAGGGAACACCCATCATTAAAGGACAGGTTTATATGAGGCAAAATGTCCTAAAATAACCACTCTAAGTGCAATTGTCGCTATTACTGCTAGGTGAATGTTCAAACTGATGTTAGAGGGCGTGCTTCAACACAAATTGTCAGAGCCGTACATAGAGAGGGTTTGGTCAACATGGATTTACTACATGTACTAGGTTACAACATGTACCTCGCTTTTGCAAGATCGCTCTTACAATGATGCCACGCGTCATATACCCACAAATAAGACGCCATGTTGTAAAATATTTGAAATAATATTTGCTAAAATCTTTCTATTTATGGCGCTGCAGTTTGTGCGCCTCACAATACCATGCCATCTTTTGAAACAAGTTTTCACTTTGTATTTTATGTAAGAAAAGTTAGCAATTTATGCGTAGAATTTGACAACATTACGTACCTGGATTGAAAAACACATTAATTTTTCCTTGTAATAACAGGTTGGTTTTTTGTTTTCAAATTTCAAATTTCAAATTTCAAATTTTTGTAATTTCATT
>JZLH01S0317932.1:37855-47867 GCA_001188425.1 Eucidaris tribuloides
AATTCACCATGATCCTCTTTGAAATCAAAAGATCCGAATTATGATCCTGCCAATGTCAGAACCATCTCTGCTTTATGTTCTGAATATCAAAGAGTGTGATTCAGTCGTTCAAATGGTAGATTTATCCTTATGACGTCCAGCATCCCTCATGAACAATCTTTTTTTTCGCCAAGTTCATATAACGGACAGGGTCGATTGACCCCTTTCTTGCACCAGAACTGTTGCATTCAATACTGAATGATTACCATAACTTCACACCAAAGCTTTAACAGCCTGCTACCAAATAGGGCGCGCACGTATCATCCATCACAACATGGAGCATAAAGACTAGAAAACTGCATATTTAAAAGTAATATGACTACAAGCACAAGCTTGCCAACACTTTATATCTAATACACGTATTCTTTGTTTGGCAGCATATAAAGGAGGAGCAAAATGCATCTTTAAGCGCCTTACAGACTTGGGGATATGGCCCATATAGATATAGACCTTACTGAATAAATATTGACTTGTGCTTTTTGTCTGTATGGTTAGTTTGGCAAGCCCATTTTGTATTGCAAATGCTGCATTTAGTAGTCTGGCTTCAGACTTTTTAATGAGCACAGATATCACATTCTAAGGAAATTTTCTGTTTCAGTCAACTGCCTGAGCTATATGATAGGTGTTGACGTTATTTTATGGACAGACATGGCCAGGCCTCGGGTGTTCAACCGGCATTCAAGGCGTCTATTTGGAGGAAGGAACAGTGAATCTAACATAATGTTAATTGTCAATAGTCGTAAATTAACATGTGAGCAGTTATGATCACAACACTAACAGACTTGTCTTAAGTTATGGATTTCTAAAATATACACAAGTAGCAGCTTCATTAACTCTTTTGTGTGCGGGGCAATGAACCCCTGCGTGCGGAACTTTTTTTTCAAAGAGCCGCTCAGTTACGGTAAAGGAAATGAATGACTTACTTCAACTTAGCTATACTTTCACAACATCGGTTTTAGTGAAAAATGTTGTGCAGCAAGTTGCAAGACAACAACAATAATACATTGCCCAAGACCTTTTTTGACTGGCATAAAGGCTATTTGGAAATATATTATCTGGAATTTGCCTAAAGTAATTTTCGCTAATTGCAACCAATATACATGAAGTTCTAAGGCCCACCCCTGCCTTAGATGATATACGATCCATTCGAATAATTCCAAGGGGGTAAACACAAGCTGCATATAGAAACCTGATTTGTCCACAACTTAGAGATGAGTCACCAAAGGTCAATGAATAGAGATAATGAGCTATATCAGTGAATAAGCGTGCTTTATTGTTTATTGACTTTGAATGTCTTTTTCAACATTCACTTCCATCTAATTCCAGCGTTCTTTTGTATTACGGGGCCTTGATTGTATTTATCGATTTTATTGCGTTCTTTTAGAGTGTTACATAATACCCCGTACATTGAGAGAATGTAAACAATAAAAGCCGAATACCGCTACCATGGGAAAAATCAGTATAAATCGGGGTGGAATTAAATCAATTCTATGTTTGAGTGTGAAAATGCGAAGTCCGCACGCTGCATGGAGCTGCATGGGTGCGAATTACGACGTGTAAAGAGCTTAATAAAACCAAATTTAGTTTTTTTCTATAAAATAATTAGGGCATTTTGGCGGCCATTTGACTGTTTTTCCGAATATGTCAAATTGCCTCACAGACTGACAAAAATGAGCCCATCTCCTATTCTAAGAAATTACTGTAATCAGCCAACTACATTAAACTAGATTAATGTGTGTTCAGTTCGTTCATATTTCCCACATCACATTGGTCAACAGTTGTGCTCTACACCTAGGGCCGCAATGTGTGTTTTTGGAGGAAGGGGAAGATTGTAGGGTCTGAATTAAGTACCTCTAAGCGGATAACATAAGTGATTTTATTTGGAAATATGCGAAAATTTAACATTCGATCTATGATGAAAAGACAATGCGTCCAGTCGTTGTGCTAGGGTGAATTACTGCCTAAAAAAATACACAACTTAGTAGTCCGTTACTAAAGCAACAACATCACGCTTTTATATACAAAAAATCGGGGCATTTTGGCGGCCAATGATTTTTTGTGCGCATATCTCCAATTGCTCAAGGCCCTACAGCCGGTGTCAGCTTTCCAGATTGTTTCAAATACTGATGGTTCCCAGTAAAGATAATCTGCCCAAAGAATAAAAAACTTATTAGACCCTAAAAACAAGCTTATCCCCCTTGGCCTACTGGACTTATACAGATTTGTCAGTGCAAATATGATATATATTGCACAGATTGATCTTACACATGATTTCGTGCAAGCTGATATTTGAGGTCACGTGGACACCAGGTGAAGCCCTATTTTTTCTGAAGTAATTTACCTTCCGCACAGACACCTTGTTACATTGCTCAACGGTCTGTAGGAATATGTTTTTGACATTTAATTATAACAAATGATGATTTTTTACCAATATTACAGTTTATCATGAACCAAATCAATCTCAAAATCAATATATTTGAATGTTTAAGGTCATTGCCTATCACTGTCATCAGCTTCGTACCCTAAACGATATTAACAATTTCTGTGGAATCAGTAGACAATTAATTTTTGTAGTAAATTGCATGGTCATTATATTGATAAATATGTTGACCGGATGAATATCCATACTAATATCAATACTATACATTTTGAGCGTCATTGACCTTTCACGCTCATCAGAGCGTCAAAGCAGAAGCCAGCTTCACAATTATCAGTGCTCAGTGGGAATATAAAGATAATTCCATTTGTGACACCAAATGCATGCTTTAAAGCATTTACATCATAATCAATTCAATAATTAAGACAAATGGACGCAAAATATCAATATTCTGATATTTGAGGTCTTACCCTTTTAAGGTTATCAGAGCGTCAACGGATTAGAAATACTATAATTAATCAAGTAACGTTCGCGGAATATTTGAAACATTCCATTGTAGCACATATGCTGCTAATGCATGTACATCATAATCAGTTTATCATTAACCAATGGATGCAAATATTCAATATTCTGCATATTTGAGGTCATTGACCTTTCACACTCCTCAGGGTCAAATGAAAACCCTTTTTGATAATCAATATTGACCTGTGAATATGGAAGACATTTCCAGCGTGACACAAATACTGATTTAAACGCATTCATAACCATATTTGATCATTAACATTGACGCCAAAATCAATATTTTGACATATTTTGAGCGTCATTGTACCTTTCACATCATCAAATGTGTCAAAGTGTGAAAGCCTCTTTCCTATTAATAATTACCAACTACTACTCTTTGAATGCCAGGGAACTCCATATTGTAACAAAAAATGCTCATGTTAAGTTACATCACAACCACGATTTATTGTTACCAAATGACGCCAAACTTCAAAATTTGCTTAATTAAGGTCATTGACCTCTAGAGGTCATCAGAGTGTCATCCGCAACTTTACTCCGATCTTAAAATATAAAGCTTATGGCATGTACTAACCTGGTGAAAGTTTCATGCTCTTAGTCGAAATTTGCACAATTCTCCTGATTTTGGCTGCTTAACTCGCTCGTACTATTACAAGACATTCTTTCGAGATTAAAAGAAGCAAATGAACTAAACAAATTTGCCATTTGAAAGCTGAGAGTTTGTCCCTTGAACGGTGATGTAGAGCACCATGTCACGAAGAGTATTCTATAATGCAAAGATGCGGTCGCCTCGTTTTCTTGCACCGTTTATTTTGAGACATGCCTGCAGCACTTGCTCAAAAAATTGCTTGAGTACAATAACGCTCCTCTTTACAATTAGCAATTATCCTGCTGTGACACATGTTTACGTCAACATCTGAAGGTGAAGTCTTGGCTTTCAATGCTGTTTGTCCTGTTCAATTTCGTGTTTTGATTTGAGATATCTTGTAAAGCAACACAAGATTTAGACTCACAATATGTTGTCACTTTTTACGGAAGAGGGCCTGAGTGCCATCATTAAACTGTAGTAAAAGTGGCACATTTCGTGATTTTACCTTTTCGTGTATAATGAACTATTCAGGATTAAAAACAACAAACTGAAACAGAATAAACGACATTTGAAAGCTAAGACTATTGCCTTGATAACGATGTAAGCATCACGTCACAAACATGTTTTCTCTTACAAAAGATGGCGCTTTTTACTTGCCACATATATTTTAGCACACTGTAATTATCTCTTTAAAGACACTATATAACAACTGTGAAAGACACGTTTAACAAACATTGCATAAAAACTTTGCTTAATCTGACATATCTGCAGTGTTTGAATGGGAAACAAAATAACACCCTAAAACACAAAAGTTTGGACAGCTTATGCTGTCATTGTACAATATGTGCAGTACAAATCTGGCACATTAATTTCCTATATGCGATGCGGAAATTGCCCAACACCAGGCAGTCTATGGGGGAAAAGCCTGATGGTCTCTCACCTGATTTTTACTTTTCTGAAAGCACTTTAATCGTTTTAAACAGCCAACAACTTTTTTCCAGGGGCTTCATTTTTAATCCATGTCAAGATACATTGGTAGCATGGCCCCGAATCATGCAGCTCAGATTTTAAACTTGGAAAACATCGCTTATACAATGCCTTTAAGAAAGAAGCAAAACTATACTAGAGGTTTTAACTATGAAAGCCGGGATTGATTCTTTTTATCAATTAAGCGAAAAACGTGCGAGTTTGATCATAGGTCTACGCAGCGTGGGCTTGGTTTCGGTGTTCAAAGACCCCCCCCCCTTTTTACAAAAGGCGGATGTTTTAACACCCCAAACAGCCAATTTTATGCGAAAAACCCTTCTGTTTACGCTGAAAATCCTCTGTTAGGCAGTAAAAGCGTACCGCCAGTAGGACACGATTTTGGCTTGTTGACATTCTCTTGGACCGCCTAGATTACCGGGAAAATTTGCGACCGAGGATTTGGCGTATGAATTTTTTTTCCGTTCCGGTCCCTTATACGATTACTTCAAACATCAACCATCATGATTTTGCGTAAAATCTATTCACTTATCTCGTTTACAATGCAAATATTTGATCGAAAGGTTGTACCGTTGCTATTTAATCACAATCGATATCCCTTTATAGATCGCTTAATTTTTTACGATAATAGGTCAGCAGATCCGAGCATGTCTATTATATTACCGTTTATTGACCTTGTTTGAATGATCTGACCCCAAAGTGTATCAGTTAAACGGTCTATATCAAAAAATTTAAACCAAGGAATGCAGGACTGGCTTAATTACACACAGGCGAAACAAACTCGTGAAACCGTTAACGAAATCAAAACTGTTACACAAGGGCTTTAGGCTGGGGTGCACTTCGCCCACTCCCCACTCCCCCCACCCCACCCACCCCGCTGAGGCGTTGAGGTCCGAAAACCCCCAGAAATGCTCCGTTTGTCTGCTTTCAACAGACGATTTTTTCTTAACTTTAGTACCACCTCCCTAAGATGTACACCTCCCTGTTCTACCTCCGATCAATCATCCTCCTCCTCACGCCCAAACCATCCTACGCCCTTAATTACACAACCGTCAACAAAACTGTAGGCCTTACATTGCAATATCTCATTCAAGAGATCAACAGGAATACACAAAGACTGCTTTCGTCCACTGCACTTCCAACATATTTACTGATGTATTTCTCGTAGATCAGTCCATATCTGTGATTTTTCAAACAAACGTCGGGCTACTAACTTGGCTGATAGATCGACAGATTTTAACATGTCCGTGTCTAAAGCCAAAAGGTAACGGCTTTAAATTTGTTATTGTTATTCAATTGTATATTTATTTCAAAAACTTCACAGAGGCTTTACAGGGCAGAAATTGTAATGAAGTTTACAATAAAAAAAAAACTATTTGTGTTAACAGACATACCACATCCGTACATAGAGAAGTCGAACTTGAATCAAACATTTCAGAATAAATGTAAGTATTAACTTTCAAAATTAACATTAAGCGTGATATTTTTAGATAAAAAACAATGTTAATAAAAGTTTTTTAGTGTATGATTAATTTGATGTTATTTATTGATTTGGTTACCTCAATATGACATGCGGAGTCCAAACAACATTCTGTATCTTTTTTTCTGTTAATATGCTTGTTCCAGTAAGAATAAAAAAATCGCATTTTAATGATGATGCTACTTTTCATTTAAGTTTTACTCTTATATTCATTGTCTATATTATATTTAACTTAATTTCCATAACACCTGTATTATTTGATTTATTTTCTTCTAATGCTCATCCAATTTAACACGTGTATTTGCAAAGTACTATTAATTTCGTGCAATGAAAGGGGCTATGGCCAAAGCTGCTTATTGCTTATGATCTATCGGGAGATATCATCATATTGTAATAAATCATATCTGTGACACGATATGGAGAAAAAAACTTGAAAAAAGGTGATTATTTTTTTAAGGAAAGGTTTAATCTAAAATCAGCAATTCTATGTAATTTAGAAACAAAACGTCAGATACTTGAAAACGATGTCCGTCAGCTTCAGTGGTCTCATCTTATAGTTTATGTGAATGATTCATTTCTCACTGGCGTACCTGGAGTACGTCTTCAGGCCGGTGGGCATTTGTTTTTCAGCGGTCCGTGCCAGATCTCCAAAGTCCCGCCAAGCCTCCAGAAAGCTGTATGAGCGGGAGGGATGGGGGGGGGGGGGTCAGTGACTCAAATTTTTTCGGTACTCAAAATTTCTTGGGTCGGCGGGTCCTTTAACGTATATTGCGTCCCTCCCAGATCATGCTGATATGCAAACACAAAACAAAAACAAAAAGTCCCTTCTTCCTCGTCAGGGGGGCGGGTCGGCATCTGCCTGGGAAGGGCGGGTACCATTTATACATAGGAACACAAGAGATAAATTCTTCATAACTGAATCCCGATATCTAATTGGGGAAGCCATGCCAATTGACCCCGCTCCCCCCCGTAAAATAAATCAAGTCAATTTTTTTTTATTGCAAGTAAAATAAAACGAATTGAATTGACTTGAATTTTTAGATACTGTGAAGGGACGGACAGATGCCATGCCTCTGCTACACGAAAGGACGTTGAGTAAGTGATTCGCGAGTATTCTGGCAGTCATTGCCGAATGATGCCCGTCTCGGCAGGCAGGTGGTGATCCGGGATATCCTCCTCAAGCATTTGCCTTGAAAGCCCTCCGGAAGACCTGCACGATTGGCAATGACGTCATCGAAGACGTCAGAAAGCTTAATATTCTGGGGTAAATTAATTCTTGAATTCTATTTGTACTGATAGTGTGAAACATATTTAAACAATATTATGCGTTTCGAATTTTAGATTGTGTAAACATTTTCCAATAACGAAATGTACTTTGTCGTCTAAAGTGCCAAATTACTATTGCCTCATTGCATTAGATCCTTTCGTAGTTGCATCTTAAAGATTCAAACATAAAAGGTTAAAACAGGATATTGTTCAGTGCGGCCGTGTCTGTGCTGTGTCTTCTTCATTTTCTTCTTCTTCTTTTCTTCTTCTTCTTCTTTTCTTCTTCTTCTTCTTCTTCTTTCTTCTTCTTCTTTTCTCTTCTTCTTCTTCTTCCTCTTCTCCTTCCTTCCTTCCTTCTTCTTCTTTTCTTCTTCCTTTTTATTTTTATTAGGGCAAGTCCAAGCCTATTTTTTCGTGGTACACGTGGGACATCAGAGGCAAAGCGGCGGCCATTTTCCCATATGTTTGTGGATGAAACCCCAATCCATGGGTATATTTAACAGGCTACTAGGATCTTTACCCACAATAGAAATAAAAATTAAAATCGCGTCACTTTTATTAAGATTTAACCCTGTTAATTTATTCATCGTAACACGTGGGACCATTGGTCCCAGCGTAGTTACGATGAATAAATTAACATAATTTATATTAAAAAGTGACCGATATTTAATTTTTATTTCTTATTGTGGCTAAGATCTAGTACCTGTTAGAATTATTACCCATGGCACTTGGGGTTTCATCACAACATATGGACAATGGCCCGTTTTTGCCTTGATGGTCCCACGGTTGTTACCACCGCAAATAAGCTTGGACTTGCCCATTATTGTTATTATCATCATCATTCATGTATCAGTAGTAGTAGTAGTGCAGCAGGAGAAGTAGTAGCAATAGTAAGTAGTAATAGCGAGCAGCAGAACAGTAGTAGTAGTATAGTGAGTTAGTAGTAGTAGTAGTAGTAGTAAGTAGTAGTAGTAGTAGTAGTTAGTGGTAGTAGTATAGTAGTAGAAGCTAGCACTCATAGCCAGTAGCAGTGGAAGTAGACGTTTATTTGTCCTTTCCTGAAATCTATTATAGTGGCCCCTTTTGCTGGATGCATCGCCTGTTATTTGTTCTTATATCTCAGATGACCCACTGGCAGAGCCCCTAACTGCCATGCCCTACGTCGAGACAGCGTATGTCAGCCCCTGGAATAGCGCGACAGTTAATAGCGCATTGAGTCAAGTTGCGTTTTCGTGGGTAAGTGAATTTAACTGAATGCTAAGAGTAATTTGCAGATCCACTCCATTAAGTATGCACTTGTTGTATTCAGATCTACCATGTGTAATCCTTTTATTCAAATATATAGAACACAAGGTAACACAGAGCCCAGGATACGTGTATAACTACAAAATACAGGGCATAATTTACAAAGTACATTTACAAAAGAAAATTAACAAACGATTGACGAACGTAAGAACGGCCGTTACATGGCAAAAGGGTGTATCTGCAAAATACACATTCCTAGAAAAATCACTTTGAAGTTTCAGCTTTTACCTTTTTGTGAAAACAGACATTTTCAAAGTTGATTTTTCCTTCATTTGGTAGATTATCATTTAAATTATTTTTCTATACAATTTTAATAATATATAATTATATATTTTCTTCAAAATGAGCATTTTTGTGTAGATACAGCATTCTGGCAAAATATTCCACTATCCACACTCGTCCCGCGATCATGGTAAAAGGATGTATCTGCACTTACATCATATCGTTTCTATTGTAGTATCATGGCAAAGGGTGTATCTGCAGATACACAATTTACTAGTTATCTGTAAATCATTGCAAAACAATGTTTCTGCCGAATCATTTTATTTTCATAATGGACAAATTGTGGCAAAAAGTAATATTTGAAACTCTAGTTTGAATTGGAACTGTATACACTGTCGGCTCGCGAACCATTAAATGGCTGTGCGTAGCTAGCCATCAGCGTTTCATGGTTGACACCGTGGAATATTGTTCATCGCGGCAATCGTTGCACAGGCTATAGGGCTAGGCAAACCCAGGGAGCGCCGGCCCTTTGGGCCGGCGGGCTGGCGCTCCCTGGGTTAAGGCTAGGCCTGCTTGCACTAACTTGTGCACCGAGTGCACATTTTTGCTGTATGCGCTTCGCTTGTCGGGGGCGTTTACGTAAGATGAAATTTGCCGTGAAATTAAAAGCTTGTTGTGAAACAGCCATGTCAAGATAAAAATATTGCAATGGCAAATTTGGTAACATTAATCATATTTGTGACGAAGCACCTGTCCCACATAAAACTCAAATTGCTAAAGCAGAAAGAGCAATCTAACGAATGTACGTGCACATACCGTACGTCGTCTTACAGTGTAGGCTGGGCAGTTGTCGTTGATGCTTCGTTACGTACAGTATGCTAACCTTACTTACACATCTGCCAGGCCCAATACGTCGTTAGACTTAAATTCACAACACAGTTTACAAAGTTTATCTAGACCCTCATAGTAACAGTTAGTAAAACTTACCTTTTAAATAATTAACACTAAGAATGCCTCTCTCGCTGCATCCGGCAATGGTTTGCAACCGAAATGTTTTTACAATAGACGAAGATAAACTCCGCGGCATGATGGCGGCAGTGACTTTAGTTTACTTTTAGTTTTAAATCACGTATCAAATACATGCATGATTCTATGGGTTGGCCGTTACCGCCAAAACGTGTGCCAATACCGTACGCGTGCAAGTCAGAACGTACGCGTGGATCTGTCATAA